>JACCIC010000130.1:552500-610000 GCA_018907035.1 Sycobia sp. Sy_11
GATTTACTCATCTTTTATTTTATGATAATGCAGCAGGTAATAAGGGTCAAAGTGTTACGATGATAAATTTTAATTATAATTCTAATACGTTTAGCTATATACGCGAAAGTTTATTTAAATATATATATATATATATATATATATATATATATATATATATATATATGCGGCACGCAATTCAAACGTCAAAGGCCAATACCCTTGTTATTCATGAACTTCGGTGGAACTTCTTTTGTCCGACCGCTTTTTCATCCTCCCATAACCACGTGAGAATCACGACCAGTCAGTCGGATTAGCATTAACCGCTGGAGATCTCAGGCACGGGATAATAAAATACTTCAACGAGGATTCGACGATAACTAAAAATATTAATATCGAATGCTCATTGAGGGAGCGCGATGTTCGTAAATGTGCAGATAAAAGAAGAAAGAATCGTTTAAATATTTTGCTGCTTAAGGGAGAAAAAATAATATCAATATTTCGAGCATGAAATTTTTTTAGCGTCACTTATAGCAGAAGGTAAAGCGTTTTGAAATATTTTCTTCAGTTCGGCTCGTCTGTTTTCATCTGTACTTTCAAGCATTAGATCTTTCTGTAATATTATATATGAATTAATTTTTTCATATATTTTTTATGCACAGAATATCGATGTGATATTGAACCAATGCCATCAATTGCAAAATTTCATGTTTCTTTCATATTGGTTTTCATCTCATGTTAATTTTCTAATCTAACATCAGAATTCGGAAAGAAGTTCGTACATAGAACAATTCTTTGAAATAATTGGAATCTCATCTAAAAAAAGTCATTTGCAAGGTTTTTGAAATACTTCAATTGTACTTATGTCGACTGTATTTAGATAAATTAATAAATATTTCTATTGGTCTTACAGTCTAATTCATCGAATTAAAAACAATACATAACAATATCAATATATATCTATGTCAATTCTATTACATATCAATATATAATTTATTGAAAAATATAATGACAATCTGTGGGGACAGTTGGATTGCAATTTATTAATAAAGAATTTTTTTTCAGCTAATATATTTTTATTTCAGATGAGTTTACGGAGGTGATTTTAAAATTATCAATTAATTATATATTGATATGTATTAGTATTGATATATATATATATATATATATATATATATATATTATTACCATGTTGATGACTAATAAATAGTTTAATCATACCGTATGATACGTATTAATTAAAGACAGAATACAAAATGACATATTTTATAATCAATTCCATTATAAATATAGTGAAGTTTAAATAAAAAATTCAGACCTTCCTATTTTTACCGCTATTTTAGTCTTTGAAGCCTTCAAACAGCCTATGTCTGCTCCACACGACTGTTACTACTTGCCAAATTTTCTATACGTACAGGATGAATCTACCACTGGATGAAAAATATAGATTATTTCGTTAATAAACGGCTTACCCTTTTCTTATTCAAATTTTTTCTATGAGTTTTTAGATCAATCCTTTTTTTTATTGATTCTTGAATAAATTTAGTAAATGTTTCTCCGTTATTAAATACTGAATTTTTAGATTTTTAAATATTATTCGATACTACGTTTTATATTATTCTTATATAATATCATTATATAATAAATTTCTTATATAATAAATGTTATTTATTTACATTACTTACATGAATATACTCCACTGGTCGGTTTAAATTACTATAATACAAATATCTTATTTTTCATTAAATCAGTGACTAATGATAAATGTACCAATAAATATACTAGATAATGGCCTTAATATATTATGTAAGTTTAAAACGATGAAAATATCCGAATATCAATTAATTACGATTTTGATATCAAGTGTTTTGTTACATTGTTATTTAAATTTTCATAATCAATGAAAATATCAACTAGCCTACATGTATCAGTACCTGATTATGCTGAAAGATGTGCCAATGGTCCAAAATCGTGTATTTTAGTAGAAGACCATTAGAGCAATATTTAAGAAAATAAATGAATTTTTTAAAATAAAATATATTATTTAATCAGCATCGCTTCCTCACAATACCTTAAAACTTTATCAACTGTTAGTAAGTAGTTTGTAATAAAGCAACACTGTTACTATATAATAAATGCTTGGTCAGTTACAAGGCGTATATGGCAAATACATAGAAAAAATTTTAAGGTCCTAACAGATCACAACTGGTGCTCTGCTCATCCTCGAAATGAATCATGAGAATTTTCAATGTATTTCTATTAATAATCAACAATTCGTTAAAATGTTTTAGATATGTTTGAGGTTAAGGAGTTGAGAACAATATATAAAGTGGAATTGTACAATATTTGAAAAAATTTAGTATCAATCAACAAAATTTAATTTAATTTAATTTAGTGACGTCATACATCTGCGCGAAGAACTGCGCTCATCGTTCACAGCTACTTACAATTCGATTTTCAATCGATGCGCGAGCGTTTTTAAATTTTTGATCATTCATCTTGCCATATTTATCGAATTTTTTTTCAGATTTTGAAATAAATTACTCTGACAGTCGAACCATTTGAAGTTAAACAGTATCATTTCGATTTCACGCGTAAGCCGTCCATGAATTGTTATATCTAATCTGTCTAATTTTTAATATGACATTGAAAAAATAAAATACGACGATTCGAAAAGGATCGCTAGAAACGATTATCTAAGTTTTTTTTATCGTAAAATTGACCGTGATCTGTGGGACGTTGTCATTTTGCGATAGTATTATATATATACACTCACTAGCATTTTACCGAACAATGATCAATCATCAATAAAAAGAAAGCTTATTTAACGCGTGGCCCGGCAATGCTATCGCGAGCGATAGGTAATAATTTCGTTTAAAACGACTTTAGCGTATGTGTCTATGGTTTCGATATCGTCTGTAACGGTCTGAATCGATACGATATCGATATGATACATCGTAATATACCGAAGCTTTATATATTTTCCTTCACCTGTACTTCGTTTGTCCTCTTTTCTTATCACATATATATACGTATTAATTGTTTTGTCTCAGTTCTATCGGCCTGCCGAGACACAGAATGCACCGACACGAAGGTATCTCCAAACTTCATCGTTCGATCTTTTTACACACACACACACACGCGCGCGCGCGCGGGCATACACACACATTATTTCCAAGATCGATTATTGCTAATAACCACATTTTGATCCCAATCTCTTCACATCTAAAGAGTCAAAGATACACTTATCTTATATACATATATAAAGCGTACTTCTGCGATTAAGACAATGCCGGGCATTTTTATACGTACATGTACCTCTGTAGAATACAAAGTACGCATCAGCAAATTAAAAATGAAAATACAACAAAAAAAACAACAAAAAAAAAAAAAATAAAAAATCTGCACTTCGACCGATTTTCCGATAAGATCTCCATTGGGGGGGCGCGCGCGCTCGCGGCTGAAGCAGCACCAGCAGCAGTTCCTATAACGCGCTGACAATCAATTACCTCTCTCGCGTGGCGCTGCACAGCCGGAGGAAGCCATAAATACACGCGCAAGCGCGAGATACAGAGCGAGTGAGCGAGCGCGCGCGCAGCGCGTGCGAAGCAGAGGAAAGGTGAATCGCGCTCGCAGTACGCATATATATATATATATATATATATATATATATATATATATATATAACCGCGCGACTAAACGCAAACAGGGATTGTATACTAAAGAGTTCGCGCGCGCGTAGGTCGAGAACAATGGTGTGGAGAGAGGGACGCAGTACGGGTACGGCGTATAAATAATGCAGTTACTCCTCCTCTCCTGGCAACCTCCCGCGCCCCTTTCCGCCCCTCGCTTTGTACAGGAAGTCGTTAAACATCGCTAAATATTCGATATATTGGAAATTAAACGCTCGCTGGGAGGAGGCTTTATATATATATATATATATATATATATATATATATATATATATATAAATTCATATATAATCATTAAAACTCAAGTGTATCTTGTATAATTGTGTGTGTGTTCTCACTGATGCACGCGAGTTTCAGTTTCCGCGGTTAGTATACAGAGACGCGGACTGCTTTTCGCGTACTTTTCATACAGCTTGATGCGGCTAAATTCGATCAGAGAATCAGTAGGCAAAAAGAGACAGATACATTGGGAGGGCGACCGAGAGAGGGGGGAGAGAGAGAGAGAGAGAGAGAGAGAGCGAGAGCGCGAAAGCGAAAAGCAGAGAGAAGGGGGTGGACGCGAAAATTGCTCGGCACTCCAGTGATTCCGGCGTCTGTCTACCAGCGCGCGCCACGGACGAAAATAGCAGATGAGGCGGCGACACCGCTCGCATCTTCTACAGCCGCGCGCGATTTTCCGCACGACGTCCTTAACCGCTCATAAAGCCGATCTTTCTTTATCCTACTCTTTCTCTCTCTCTCTCTCTCTCTCTCTCTCTCTCTCTCTCTCTCTCTCTCTCTCTCTCTCTCTCTTTCTCTCTCTTCCTCTCTGTAATTATTAACCACATACAATCTTACCTTTCTAAGAACAGTTTCCACCATATGTTTGAATCCGATTGCGGAAAAAATCATAGCGTTCACTCAGTGCACTGTTTGAACTTACGGGTGCATTGGGATAAGTCATTGACAATGACAATCTTAGATGATATTGATTTCCAGCCGGCATTTTAGAAACTGCGGAGACATGGTTTTTCGCTTAGTGCCTGCTCGTGGTTTCATTCGCGTACCTGCCTCTGTACGTGACCAAATCTTTCGGTCCCGTTTGCCACGCAACTCCGGCGTTGCCGAGGATCCGTTGCTCCGATCTCCGCTGATCGGCTCATTACGTTAACGACCTTCCGTCCAGCGTTAAATTCACGCCGATGACTTACTCGCGCCAACACGACGAAGCAATGGGGGGGGGGGAGCTAACACGGCCGATTACGAAAACGATTTCAAATCGCCCGCGAATCCATTCGGGAGGAAAGCGACGAGGGTGGCCAGGTCGAGATTACGTTAGCGGGCTGCGTGCGAATAAATTTTACCACCCGCGCCGCCTAATGGTTGCGTTACCGTTCCCGCTCAGGACGCGCAACTGCTCGGATTTACATTAGATCAAAAGTTAACGCTCGAGGGGCGCGATCTTCGCAAATTGCGAGAAAAATCCTCAGCTGCATCGGATATAGGATTTGAGCGACGCGACGATGCGCTTGGATAAAAAGCTTTCATTAGTTAAGACTTTAATAGCGATTCCTTGTTTTTTCCTTTGTACTTTTCAGCAGGATGAGCCGCTGAACTTCAGTTTTAATTAAAAAGACGCACGAACGCAGCCGCCATTCGATTTATTAGTCATAAACAAAAACGATACAATGTAATTCCTTTAAAACAAACGTTTCAGTCTCCAACTGTAACTCGTCGTGAACTTTCCGAGATCTACAACTGTCGAGCGTTTCTCTTTTGTAATGTTTTTTGTTTCAAATCTGCCTTACAAAGTAAATTCAGTAGTAATACAATAGGACATGATTATTTTATTTTTTGTAATGGCCGTATTCTGATAGGACTGTGAGTTCTTGGACAAATAAAAAAAAATATTTATTCACTCTCTCTGCCTTTTTCGTTCTCTTCACATATTTGTTTTTTATTTTCTGTACTTAGAGAAATAAGAAAACATTGTTTTTTCGATTGAAGTGGTTTATTAGTGAAACATATCGAATTTTAACATTGTCTGGAATTTTCATGTTTCTGTTACAACACAAATATTACATTTCTTTGTACATTGTGATTATCATGAAACTGTATTGCAGTAAATTAATCGTTATTAATTTTTAATTACTATTAATCTTGTGTATCTTTTCGCTCTATTGTCTCATATATTCTACAAGATAATGCTCAGATCGTAATTTTTACGTTACATTTCAACCTCCAAGTGAAGTTTGTTGTTTTTTTTTTTTTAAGCTCTAAACTTCAGCATGGTTTTTCGATAATTGGACATATCAGTCCGGTCACGAAGAAATGATACATATTTATCCACTTATCAATCTATCTGTCCGTCTGTCCTTCCGTCTGCCCAGACTACGGCGAACCGCCGCGCGAATTAGCAAAACACCCCGAGTATGCATCACCGTACCTTGCATACCACGCGGGCGCCGCTCTCGCGCGCTGTTAAGCATAAAGTATATATATATATATATATATATATATATATATATATATATATATATATATATATATACACGGTACGTATGCGTTTTCACGCGAGCCGTATTTTTTTGCAAACTCAAGAAAGACCGATCTTCGCGTCGCGCGACTCGAACTCGAAATTCCTTCGCCCGTACAATTAAACCGGTGTCTTTGCAATTTGGATTGAAATTTTTCTCGTCTCTTTTCTTCCTCTTGTGTTTGAACGTCGTTGGGGCGCAAAATATTCAATAGTTAACGGGCGCCGTTCGACCAAAGCCAGTAATGGGCCAAAGATTACACTATATATATATATATGTACAAATGGCGAGCCATCCAGCGCATTGTAATAGTGCGTTGCGTAACAATAATTGCCTCACTTTCTAATCGGACGGTTAAGTGTCGGGACCGGTCAGAATCGAGCGCGTCGCACTCGGCATTTATTAAAGGATTATTTACAATATTTTACTGTTTAACTTAACTTAAAATATGCCCGTGCGTCTGTGTACGCGCGCGCGCGCGCTCTGCGGAGCCTGCGACTTTTATGACAGGCAGCGAGCGGCGAAATATCGTTACGAAGTTTCTCTCATAGCGAGCAGGAACGATGCGTCGGGATTTATCGCCCCCTAATTGAGAAACGTAGCGCATATTGCGCGCGTGCCCGGCGCGCTAAGCGAGACCGTAGCCGATCCTCGCCGTCGCAGAGTGGCGCGAATCCCGTCTGAATCCGATTTTCGCGTGCAACAATTGCCAGGCGCCTGGGACTTTGGCGTTCTGGGCGCGGCCGTTCGTATGCAAGGTACATTCGCGTTTTATATTTGGGAGAGAGCAGGTAGATGGGCGCTTCTATATATATATATATATATATATATATATATATATATATATATGCACTTACATAACCGTCGAAGTTTAATAGTCCTCGAAGTCGCCCGATCCCGCGATGTATTTAGCCTCCTGACTCTTTTGGGAAAGCAGGGGTAGGTGGAAGGCAGACACAATGGGCTGAGAAAAAAAAACGAACTTGACGAGCCCTCCGAGTGGCTGGACGAATGAGCAGCCGAGCATGCTACACACGCATGTACTATAGCTTGTGACAGTTTATTATCGAATAGAAATTCAGAATTTGATTGGCATTATTGTTCTTAGCGTCGTTGAAAACCGGCAAACTTGAGTTTTTTAATGGAGCCACAGATGTGCCTGTATGGGACCTAAATTACGAAAATGATATAATAATAATAATTATCCGAAGATTTGTGTATAAAGTTTATATATAGTTAGATGATATTAAAATTCGCTACTTATTACTGATTAAATTTTATAAAGGATTTTTAGGCAAGATATATAATTTTTTTTACTGTGGATGTTAAATTTTGATATAAACCAAAAATCGTAAACATATCAAGCGAAAAACAAACCATAGGTATATATATTTTTCGATGAGTGTTATAAAATTCTGACTCTTAGAGTTTTCTCTAGAAAGCTCAGTTTTTTAGCTTAAACAAATTTAGACAACTTTTACGTCTTCATTTTATGACCGACATATGGAACTTTGTATTGCGGATTACATCTACCCTTAAGAGATTACAATTTCAGGGACACTTTTCTATTTACCAAAGCAGATATACCTTATTGCATCTATTTAAATGAATCTATTTTAGTTTCACAAAATAAATTGGATTTTAAAAGAAATAAATATTGGATAAATTTTTTTTCCGAAATTCGAACAAAAGATACATTCTTACATACGTCAGATATTTTACAATATTATGTAATATCTTTTCAATGCAAAGGTAAAATCGATGGCTATTCCGTTTAAGTTTTGGATATTTGGCAACTCATTCAATAATTAAAATTTCCTAAAATCTTCTGTATATCTCAAATTGATATATTTGATATCCAAACTTAATACCGTCGCAATTATAAATTGTGTATGTTTTTTTCATTTAGAATTGTGTTTCAGTATATTATTAAATAATTTATTTGTAATGATTTTTTTTGGATCAAAAATTAAATGTCTAATATAATGACACAAAATTTAACAATTTATCTTGATATATTTGCATTTTTTAATGATTATTATTATTATTTATTCCTCTTATTCCTAACTTTTTATTGAAGTTTTTCTAGTAACAATAAATAAATAAATAAATAAATAAATAAATAAATATATATATATATATATATATATATATATATATATAACGAATAACGCATATCACGCAACGCAGCAATGTGATTTTTATCGCTGTCATGATAGAGATTTTTTGCACAATTAAATCTATTTTATGTGTCTCTTACAAAACAAAGCCAAATTCGTTAAGTAACTGTATTTTCGCCATGAGAAAAAAAACCCAAACAAGCGTACAACAGCACCGAAAGTCATTGAATAAAACGAAACCGCACTCCGAATACAGTTCTCTCGTTTTCACTTTCGCCCGGTTGGCTTGATTCGCGCGCTGTCCGTCAGCGCATCGCCGCTAAATAAAAAAAAAAAAAGAAAAAAAAAAGAAAAAAGCCTTCGCGAGTCCGTTGACTTGGAAATGGAATATCGGATTTTTTTTTTACCGTTCGTCGTCGATCGAAAAAGTGGCGAATTCGAAAATCGTCGGGAACGGCAACAACAAAAGGAAAAAGATCAAAATTGCCGCCGTCAATGAATTTTCATCCAAAAATAACCTTTCGGGTTTCACATTCTGGAGCTCGCGATCTCTAGTTTTTCAAACCCTGATCCTCGGTAATATATATCTTCATATTTATTACATAACAATTATACGACAATTATCGTTTTTCCGGAAGTACGTAGATAAAAGGTATGGCTCTACAAATACAAATGACGGATTAATCTGAAACATGGCTTACTAAAATCAAGATATTGATGGTTCTCCACGTGTAACTCGTAAGGCTTGAAAATCCATAAAAAGTTATCTCGTATCTTGCAAGTCATCGAAAGCTTTAATTCGAGTCCTGAAAGATTAATTTTAGACGGAAATTGGTTAAAAGCGATAATTTTGAGGTTTTTTTTTTGACATTTCCGAACGCTGTGTACCGATTCCTCAACGCAATCCTGTAGGAATCACCAGAAATTCGATTTTATGTCCCTCCGCACGGATGTGAGTACTATAAACACGACAATTCGTCGAATCAACGAGCAGCGAGGATGTTTGGCACTATATGTCATTCACGAGACAAAATCCCTCCTCGATGGAAGCGCCATCGATCTGTAGCCTCGGCCCTCCCCCCTCCCGCCCGCCTTTTTTCATTCGTCCGTCGTCCGAGGCTCGATAAAAGAAAAAAAAGTCACATTTCCAAAATGTGCTATGCGTTCGGCGTGAGAGGCGCGCGCGCGCACACTGTGTACTCAATTCGATGTACTTAGCATCCAAGGAGAATTACATTAAATTGAAATTCACTAGGGTCTATATGTCCATGATGTGGGGAAAAAGCAAAATTGTCACTAAAATAACGTCGAGTAAATCAGTGCATCGGTGAAATAGTCCGTTTGATAAAAATTAAAAAAAAAACTTAAGAAAGTATAAATGACAACACTGGAACATGGGAGTTTTAAAATACAGTAGAAATCAGGATATATATATATATAAGTCAGTGAATGTTATATAGGATAAACGATCGTTTAAAAAGGAATATATCCACCGACATTATCGACTCATTAACGTACAAATCAGGAAAAAATTTAAAGCCGGCATAAAGTCCTATAATCAACCCAATTTGAGATCCACTTTTTTGGGTTGCATATTTTAGGCTTTGCTCGAGATGATATTACCGCGTTGAAACATGTATAAAATGTATAAAATGCCGATTTCTCTTGGCTTTTGGAAAAATTGGCATAAAAACATTGTAACATATTGAAGCTGAATTTGGAAAAATAAATCAGTTGTATATTATAAAAATTGACAATCATGTAATATAAACGCATTTTTTTACAGTTTTTAGTAAAATATATTCATTGCCTTCCTTTGTAAATAGCCATTATAATAAAATATAATGTCCTAAAATGTATTTTTTTTAATTAAATTATGGAAACAAAAAAAATCACTAGCATTTTTTACATTCCCATATAGGCGCTAAAATTGTTTAAAGGGAGACGGAATATCACTCAAGTAAGCAAACTCTCAAATAAGATAAATTGTGCTGGACTTATAAATACCATCTATATATATATATATATATATATATATATATATATATATATATATATATATATATATATAGATTTGGCCCTAGTCGTTGTTATTGAGCCTTTATGACGGCGTCGCGGTCGAGCCGCGACTTCCTCGCGCGGTGCCGAGTACGGGGACACGGGGGACTCCCGCGGTCATCGAGTCGGCTCGCGCGCACCGGGCGCCTTCTAATCCACCGCCCGTACGCGCCATCGTCGCCCAGGCCTTGGCCCAGTTTTCCGGCGCCGGCTGTCTCGCGAACTTTCTAATTCGCGCGCCGGGACGAGGAGCCCTCGTGGTCCATCCCGTCTATATATATATATATATATATATATATATATATATATATATATATATTAGTATATACATTGCTTATACATAAACATGTAATGCGGCTTTTTGCGAGACGGGAGAGCGCCGCTATGTAATAATATAGCCGATGGATGTTCTCAGGGAGATCAGTAAGGCATAGAAAGAGAGAGAGAGAGAGAGAGAGAGAGAGAGAGAGAGAGGGAGAGGTATGGGGGACTGGTGACGAGGGAACTTTTTCCGATCAAGAGGTTTCGGGTGGGAAGAAGGTTTTGAGGAGTCTATGGTGGTTTGCCGTGTGGCTTGAACATTTTTTGCGACACACACACACACACACACACACATAATTTGACAAATTAATCGACCCATAAGATATACTTGCTATTGTGTAGAATGAGCAAGCATGAAAAATGCTCTATGAAAAATAGACACATCTTTTGATAGATTTTACCACTGGTCACTCTTCGTAAGCAATGTATTATATGTATATATAAAAAACGCATGATTTAAAAGATTTTTTTACGATTTAAGTTATATATTTATAGCTTTAATCCAATTTGGTTCATTATCATTCAAATGCAATTAATAAAATTGGGCGAGTCAATTTAGTTCTGCTTCCTCTTAGGAGATACATCACCTTTAAATTACAAAATCAAACAGCATTAAAAATATATGAAAAATATTAGATATAAAGATCTCCTTCTACAATAAGTAGACAGTATTGGCCATAATTTGCGGGATTTAAGACCTATTGAATTCCACATGATTTGAAATTCTAATCGGAAGTACGTACAAAATCAAAGTTGACTGAACCTAGGATTTCAATAAAACCGATCGATCAAATAAGCTCAAATTCGTGAATGTTATTAAATATATTTTTATGGTATAAGCAGAAAGATTTCAATTTGAAAATCCTGAATTTTGCATATCCGTTAAAATACGCCTGAAGTATTTTTTTTCCAGTTCCAATAGGTCAATAAAAATTTTATCACCGTACGATGCGAATGCTGTTACGAGTTTTCTAATTATTACATCATTAATTTTGATATTCTAATATTCGTCAATATTGTTCTACAGTGTCAACTATATTTACACAATTCTCGTTAGAATATTGATTGCATCCTCAAGTAATATATTCTCTTCTTTGCTTTGTCTTAATGCTATTCATGTAATATATATATATATATTTGAAAATGGACAATTTAATGCGTAATCAAACGAAACTTTTCCGTTGGCCGAGCTTAAAGTATTCGTCTATATATATATATATATATATATATATATATATATATATATATATATATATATATATCTATATATATATATATAAGTTTAAAATTCTTTCAATCTCAATTTTCGTCGGCTTCGAAACCCAGATGAGATAATGCATAACCAAACTAATTTTTAATTAGTCCCGTTATCATAATTTGTGAAATTGGAAAGTGAAGGTCGGCGCGATAAATGACAAAGAGCGGTAAATCCTTGACATTATCTGAATTTTTTTCTCGTATATTTTTAATTTAGTTTTAGGTTATTAGTTGTATTACTACCCGTTTTATTTTTATTGTCTCTCTAACTTTCTTACTGTTTCCCGAATTATCCTCATAGCATATATAATACCATTACTAGACCCTGAACTGAATGATTTATAATGTTTAATTTATTTAATAACGTAGACGGGCAAGATTACGTTTATCTTTATAAAACAATGCATACAATTAATTCGCCATGTCTCAATTCAGTTTTTAATCAAGTTTCAGAATAAGATTTTATTACGTAAGTAACATGTAATAAATTTAATTCTACATAACTTAGTCTTGTGATGGATTCTATTTAAGAAATTATATTTATAATTTAAGGAATGCGCTGATCCGAAAACAATAATCTATAGATTAACAAACTCTCGAAGAACGACTTCATAACTTGCTATCAGTAAATTTTCTTTTGAATATTAATTAAGTTTTTCTTTTTAATAAGTTTTTTTAATATAAATTGTCTTATATCGGTTCATACAACTATTGAACATTCCGTAAAATAACTTAATATACGGTGGCAGTATCCGACCGAGGCGGATAGATTGAAGGAATTGTCATTGTTGATGGAAAATTGAATTATTAGTATACGATGTTGCTAAATATACATGGGACAATGTTTAGAAAGTTGAAATCGAAAGGCTGTTCCATCGACTGTCCACGGGCTTATTTGAAACTCCATTGGAATGTCCTTTAATTTCTGCAGACGCGATTCAAAAATCGATTCTCTCTCCCTCTCTGCCCCCGCCGTTTATATAAGTTTTTCAAAATACAAACAAAAAAGATCCGCTGTTACCTCTCTTCGCGTTCTCGCGCTCCCATCACTTCCTATTGTTCGAAGAGCCATTCAAACGAAATCCCCCCTTCCCCGGTTTATAGCTGACGTTCGCGCTTCCTATTTCGGGATTTAAAAGACCGAGACAGAGAGTAAAAGAGAGAGAGAGAGATAGAGAGATTATAGAAGCGCGGTTTATAAAAACAAAGTAAAATTTGAACTCCGACCAATCGCACTTCAACAGCTCAGTTGGATATTTCTATATACTTGAAAGCAGGCCGAATGCTTCCTATACTGCATTATTTTTAGAACTTCGCGCGCGCCTATCGCCTCTCTCTCTCTCTCTCTCTTTCTCTCTCTTTTACTCTCTGTCTGCCTCAACATGATTTTTCCGTCCCGATTCCGTCTTCCTCCCCTAGAATTGTCGCCGGATCGTCGGGTGGAGGGACAAAGGGAGGAACTGGATACCTGCGTGAAAATGAAGGATGGAGACGAAAACTCGCAGCGATTGTTGGAAGCGCGTTAGGCTCGTTTTCGCCGGGTATAGGATATGGTAGAGCGTTTCCTTGCCCATCGCCGTTATGAAGTACGGCGCGGAGAGATGATTTTTTCTCTCACTCTCTCTCTCACTCTCTCTCTCTCTCTCTCTCTCTCTCTCTCTCTCTCTCGTACAAGGCAAGTATTTCATCATTGGCCACGATAACGGCGATTATGATAGAAATAAAAAGTACGATATACGGATGTTGAATGATGTAAAATGTGTTGAATGTTGAATGTTGAATAAACGTCTTGCTTCGTTTGATAGTTAGCCGTTTCGCCCCCGCGATACTCGGGGAATGAATTGCTCTTGCAACGCGCCCGAGACGCGGCGCGAGGGAAAGTATCCCCGGCTGTCGGGCGAAACGTGGAACGACGGTATTTCGGTCAAGGCCGAAAGTAGGATCGGTCAGGGTTAAGTTAAGACAATATACGCGTCGCGCGTATACATCTGTACGCGTTTTCGTAAAAATATACACGCCGCGCGGCTGCGCTTGCCCGACTTCCGGAAATTACGGGGGGGGGGGAGGATATGAGGCGATCGGGGCACTGAGGCGGCGAGAGCGAGCTGCGGGGCGGGGGAGGGCGACGAAGCTCCCTTTAAGGTGGAGAGTGGAGCGCCTCGGGACGGTGTTGGTGTTACGACGATCCTGTATGTATATATGCATAGATACATATCGGGCTTTTCAAGATGAGTGCCAGCAGCCCCCCCCCCTCTGGGACTCCTCTTCCGTCGCCTACAGCAACTTGCAGATATGGAAATTTGAATGGATTTTGATTTAAAAAAGCTATACGGGGTTTGGAATCCTTTTTTTCTCTATCCGTAATTCGCTAAAAACATTCGATACCGCGTTTAAATTCTACAAGTACTGGGATTGTAGATGGTGAAGGGGGAGGGGGGGGGGTCAGGCTACTGAAAGTATATATGAAAACTCTGTCTCGAACAGTGACTAGATCAAGCGATAATTTAACGATGCCATTATTTCGATTATAAGTATAAACTTCTCACTACTGCATTAAATATATATAGAAAGTAAAAAATATCATGGGGTCTTGCTATAATATCAAATGTATGCTGATTATACAATCTTTCAATAATACTTAATAAATCATGAAATAATCACTAATGAATTCTAAATCTCAGCAGTATTTAAACTCTGAGTTACAATTTTTTTTTGTTGATAATCTGTCATCTCATTTAAATGAACAGCAGCAAGTAGCGTTGTATATATGTCCAAATCCCAAATGCAAACGATTAAGGCTGAAAATTTTACGTTTTCCAATTCGATTTGAGTTAATCATAAGTGCGCCAATGTGTGAAATCAGATGCGCGCGTTTTATGAAAAATTCTCATCGCAATTCGTTTATATGATTGAACTTCTGCATCCCACGAGAAAACCTCGTATATAGAAACGTATTCGTTGAATAATCAAATGAAAATCAAACGAGCAGTTTGAAATTCGGGGCCCGCTGTCGCGCGAAGATTCCAGATCTAAAAATCGTTCACAGTTCAATTTCTATGGGAGGCCGATTTAACGGCCTAAAAGTACGAGCGATCCCGGCCCTACCTTTACCCTTGGCGCACTGGCAATCTGGAATGTTTTAATCTCGTATACGTGATTCGTTTCCAAGGTCGCCGGTACTTTCTGAGATACTCTTGATTAATTACGGGCTTTTCCCCCGGAAGCTTTTTAAATTTAGAGAAGGAAGGGGCGGGGAGCGTGGAGAGAGAATGACAAACTAAACTTGTCTACGTGTGAATGCGACGCGTGCGCCTGATATCTGCAAATGCTTACAATTATTAATCGTGTATATA
This sequence comes from Sycobia sp. Sy_11, assembly GCA_018907035.1. Taxonomy (NCBI): domain Eukaryota; kingdom Metazoa; phylum Arthropoda; class Insecta; order Hymenoptera; family Epichrysomallidae; genus Sycobia; species Sycobia sp. Sy_11. The sequence goes on from JACCIC010000130.1 coordinate 567,797, forward strand.
TATAGATGTATGTATGTATATATACACAAGAAGAGGAAGTGGTCCAGAAGCGAGATTAAATATTTTATTTCTCTTGCATTGCGCAGATGCGCGAAGAATTAATTGGAAGCAGCGAAAAAACATAAAACTCCTGCTAAGTCCACTATATTTTCTAAACTAGCAGCAGTCTGTTATATTTATAGATATTAAATTTTTAGATTAATTATTATACGTCTGTGAACAATAGGGCGAACGAACCAATTAATCACGCAAGTTCAAAACAATTTCTTGAAAAGACTTCTGTGCCTGACAAAATGCACGTTGCATTGCGCACCGCGGTTAGAATTATAGGTAGAATGTATAGAATGTAAAGTATTTAAATTGACCTGGAATTGGATAGCCAAACTATTGGAGATGGGCACCAAAAAGGATTCTTAGACTGGTAGTGATGTGCTTTATTTGATATGGCTTGTATTAATAATAATTTATTGAAATATAATTGGATATGCTTATTAAAAAAGAATTTTTTTGCACCGATCGTACAAGAACAAGTGTTTTAAGAAATTTTAAGAATCTTTCCTAACTTGCAAGCATGTGAGTAGGAAGGAAGGAGTTAAGAAGTAAATTCTCTATATATATCAAAAATAACGACAAAAGGCAATGTATTCAAGCTTGGCCTCTAGTACATTACTCTTTCTGCATCTCCGAAAATATTGGCACCTACTTGGATAGTAAAAGACATTTGTCGTTCGAAAAAAAAAATAAAATTTACGTTCCAGGAAAATTAAACGCGCGTGAATATTGTTACAGTGAGGGGCTAAATATAATTCACGGAATATGTGGGTGCCCTATGTTGGATGAAATGAAATTACAGTGTAATATACCGGCACTATACTCGAATAATCAACATAGATATACAGTTCTGTTAAGCGCAAAGAATGAAAATATCCATAACAATATCCTTAAATTTGTAGCTTATATTTTAGAAAATTTTATTAAAAACAAAATTATAATGTATGCTCAAGAGAAAGAAATGTAACTAACTCGCATACTTTATATAATTCTTGGAATTGAAATAAATAAAATTATTGTTATTATACATATATATATATATATATATATATATATATATATATATATATATATATATGTAAATAGAATAAAAATTTAGAATTTCTTAAATATTTTATTTAAGTTTTCTTAATAAAGACCAGGTTTATTTGTTCTACATCCACGTTTGTTAATTACGGTATACATATAGCAAGTGTAGATTTTGAATCGTTAAGAGAGAAAAATAAAAAGTATTGCTCACTTCCGTACATATATATTTATATATACTCGTATAGTGCACGTGTATAAGGAACAAGGTTCAAAAATATATTCAATCCATTATTCCCGAGGCAATTTTCTCTTTCCGATATTACAACTATGGCATATAAATTTCAGCGGATAAATTCAACTCCCCCTTTCCCTCTCTCTCTCTCTTCCTCTATGTACGATGATATATATATACATATATATCAATCCGCGTGACCGAGTTCGCCGCGTCCGCGCGGCACATCCGCGACGCGTACTAATTACGCACCCGCGACGGCTGGGCGTGTTTTTCGGATCGGCGCGCGCTTTTCTTCCGCGCCGGTATCCTTCGTTATAACCGCGAGTCGTTGCGCGCGCGCGCCTCTGTTGCGATCGGCGATATTATACGACGCGCCGGCTCGGACATACCGACGAGACATCGATGCTTGTATTATTACTAGTTTTTACAGCAGTTTTGGCTCGGTCAGACAGGCTCGCTCGATTAAAATAGTTCAATTATTCTTCCTAAAGAAATTGATCAATTCCTGCAGTGAAATCACTATTAAATGGTGGATTTTACGATCTAAGCTGGGGTTTTTTTGTTGTTGTAAACAACAATTGAATCTCATATGCACAGTGTAGAAGCCTGAATTTCATAGAAAAATTGTAAATTTTAATATTACATATTCGTCTTAATAATAAGCGACTTAATAATAAGAAATTTTGCGACATTATCGACATTTAGGACGTTCAAAAATGTCAAAATAAATTTCTTGAAATAAAACATTTTGATTTTACGATATTGGAATGGAGAGGAATACATTTTATTAATTTAAAAACTTTTTATCCGCTACCCATGCCACGTACTGCTCTGATGTAAATCACTATCTAAACACGGTTATTTCGCTATGCGCATAATGTAAAAGTTTATGGCAAAATACGCTCATGTGCATAATAAGGAAAATGTCAACGGGTAAAAAGCGATAGAGTTAACTGAACAGTCGATTTTTCTTTTTCCGCGATTTATGTAGTAATACATTATCCGTATATCCGATTGGTAATAACCAAAACGGAAATTTCAATAAAAATAACCACGGAAGAGAACAATGCGCCATTTGTTCTAGACGAAATTTTTATGCACATACTGTGAGTTTACTTAGAGTGTCCGAAGAACAGATTGAAAGTTGAAATCTCTTACTGCTGTCTTAGAGCGCCTGCTTGGATATGCCACTGTAAGCGAGGAACGTTTATAAGATTTTGATATGAAGGAGACTCGCCGAAGATTTTTGTTAAGAATAGATCATTAAGAGAAATTTTATATGATTTTATTCGGTTCTTTTACACAGTTAACAAGAACTTATACAGTTAACTCTTTTATACAATTAACAGGAACTTAATGATCCACGTGTACTCAGCTTTGTCACCTTTCTATTCCTCGATCGCTCCTACTTCCATAAAAATCCATACACAATATGAAAATTGCGAAATCTGAATCTTTACGCATTTCGCTTCACACGAAGAACAAATAATTAAATATTTCACGCTCGCGATCGCGATCAAATTTTCTCGAGGCCCGCGTCGCGGCGACCGCCTCCTCAAATTCACCGAACGATCGAGAAAATAGATCGCGAATTTTTCATCGAACACCGATCGATCGACAAGCCGCGAGCTTGTCTCGAAAGGGTGGCCCGTATCTCCACCTCTTCCACCGTTTCTCGCCCCGCCCCGTCAATCGACGAGAAAAATCCGCTAACGCAATAAGTCATTTTTTTTTCCTCACGTCTGCTTCTTGCCCGCAGGTAGTTTTGGACGAGAGACTGAACTCCCGGGTCGACTCGATGCTGGAAGCCGGTTTGGTCCAGGAACTGCTCGACTTTCACGACAGATATAACAAGGATCGCATCAAGAAAAACGAGTGAGTTAATTAATACACGCTTTTATATATATATATATATACACTTTAATTGCGCCTATATATTTACCGTGCAGGTTTTATAAATACGGTTAAATTGCATGAGACGCTGGCCTTATATATTATTTAACGCTAGATTTAGAGCTAATGTGTACACACATATGAGGGGCGAAAAACCGATCGCGTACATATGTGTATAATTAACGGTCGATTTTTTAAAATTTATTCTATAAAGATTACCCGGTAATTAAATATTTTCAAAAACTCGCTTATGTTTTCTAGAACGGAGTTACTGGGGCTGTCGAACATAATTTTTAGTTAACCGAGTCTATAAAAAATGTCTATTTTAAAAGAATCGTCATCTTTATTTACGTCTATTGTACTTTCTTGCTATGTTTTAAGATAACAAGACAGTGCAATGGGCGTAAATAAAGGTGACGATTCTATTAGATTTTTTAAGCAATATGAAAATCAGCTAGTTTTAAAAAATTTTATTTATATTATTTAAATATGAAAGAAACTTTGATCATTTCTATTCCATTGAGTAAATTTGTTTTGCTAAACACGACTTATTAAAATTGGTTATTATTGAATGTTTATATAACTATGTAACTAAATACTTTTTTTTGGATTCGTAAAATTTGTTCGACATTTACAGAGAATTACAATGACTCGTATCTTTTTTCTATATACGGTCTTATATCCGTATGAGCAAGTGATACATTAAAATTATGGTCATTACAAAATCTGGAAAATAAGAATAATTAATATTTACATAATATCAGAAACTCCACCCAACGAAGACCGGCGCAATTCGTTTCGCGATGAAAATTCATGTAATCAGCGTCGGAATGAAGCACGACTCAATTCTGCAGACAACTAAGTAGAACACTTTGTGAACATAGAGATCGAGAGAAAAAAACTTCCCGTTACATTTCTTCTCATTTCAGAGCCCGACGTGCAAAACTAAGACATCCATTTGTTTAAACGAGGATCGTCTGGGTCCTTTTCCAAAACCGGACTTTTCTCATAGTTCGCAATTATATCGGTATAAGATTCATCCCGTCCATCCACGTACGAGAATCTGTTCTCAATGTTAAATTACCAATTTTCGTGGCCTTTAGCGCGTCAAGAATATGGAGTAGGCTGTTTTTCCATGTCAGCATTGAAGCTGCTATTTTCACAGCGTCGTGATCTAGTACAGCATGCAAGGGGCGACTGTAAAAATTATTCAGAGAAGTCGAGAAACGAGATATGATTATAAAAGATCGTTCGTTGCGAAGAATTAGGACGAGCGTACTTGTTCGTTTTTTTTTCCACAAGTACAAGGGTTTTTTCCGAGTAAAATATGCTGTTACATTATATGGGTGGTTTCTTTGAGAGTAGTTTTTTTTTATCGATGCTCATTATAAACGTTTTTTCCATCTTCCATGATCCGAGACATCGATCTATAATTTCAGATTTTTTTTAGGGAGTTATATACATTTCTGTTGACGATTTTTGCTTCATTCTTTTAATTTTCGATGGGCGTTAATTTAGAATCGAGCCGAATCCCGGTTATATTAACGACGAAAGAATTATTAAATTTTTTAAATTATAATTCGTTTCAAAAATCTAACCGAGAATGCAATTTAGATCCAGTGATGGATTTACAATTTACTTATGGAAAATTTTCAAATGCCAAAAAAAAAAAAAAAATCCAACGCTCGTTCCAATTGACTCGCGACCAATACTTCGAGCCAAGCGCATCCGTTCGCGCGTCTTTCCCTTACTTCGTCTCCGAGCCTCTGGTGAAACATGCGAAAAACGGGCTATTTTTGCGCTCGCTCTTTTAAAATTCGCGACCCACCGTCTCTGCGCGCGCGTGATTCGCCAAAAGAGAGATTATTCGGGCCTCGGGCGATGCGCGACGATTCGGCCCGCGGCCGAGCGCATATTCTGGCCGAGAAAAAGTGAGGGAAAAAATAACATTCGATTGCAAACTCTTCTTTCTCTGTATCCCACTCTCTTTCTCTTTAGATACACCAACCTGGCTGGCCCTTCTTATTCGCGGTCGAGGCACGTATTATACGTGGCCGCAACGCTCACGAGATTCTTGAGCCTGCCTCTCCCTCTCTCCCCCTCTCTCTATTCTCTCTATTCTCTCTCGACTCCTCGAACCATTGTCAAAGGCGCGCGCTGCTAGCTAGCTCCCATACGGAAACCGTAGAGCTCGCTCCGTCTCCCCCTTGCCTCGCTCCCCTCACTGCCTCCGCGAGTTCGCTGCATTCGCAGACAGGGAAGAATTCGCGCATAATTAGAAGGTGGCGAGGGAGGGAGGGAGCATTTCGAAAACTTACTGTTCGTTACGGGGTGAAGAGGGAAAGTCGTCGCGAGCGTTGTACTATCGACATCGGTCGATAATGATGATGATGATGATGATGATGATGGTGATAACTGTAACAACAACAACAACAACAACAACAACACTAATATATATATATATAATGTATCGATCTAATAACGATGGTAGGCGACTGCATCGAATTATTAACGACTACGACCTTCTTCTGAGCAGTTGAGTTTATGGACGCTGAGTTTATTCGTTTAATTATTGATATCGTGAACATGCGCGTCTGTTTACGTCGCGTTCGTTAAAAATATTTTCACGCAGTTCGTGAATAGTACGTGAAAAAATCTGACAGTTTCCTTCAAATTGCAGATATTCAGTTTGAAGACGTCAAATCCAGAGTTGGTAATTCGATCAAGTATCAAATCTGCCATTGGATGGAACGATGTCGCCCCAGTGCCGCCACGCTGCGCGTTACTCTCGCGTTCTGTCCCATTCGTCGAGCGCGAAAACCATGCCTTGTTCGTATTTCGCCGCCTTTGCTTTTCAAAGTTTTTGAAAGTTTCGCGACGACGCGGAGAAGCGCAAACACATACACGATACCTTAGTAAATGCACGTTCTGCGATACGCAAACACTGATACTATGACAAGAGCCCCCCACCCCCCTCCTTCTCTAGACCCTTGACGATTTCCGCTCGTCGAGTGTTTTTTTTTTCTTCAAAAAAAAAAAAAAAAAAAAAACTTAACTTCAAACTTGAGCCGCGGCTATAAAGTCGGGCTTTCAAGCGAGGAAAAGACGGCCTGTGGCAGGCGTGGCTCGAATGACGCCACATCGCGGCGCGGGCAGTCCCAGCGGCGAAATCGCTCCCTCCGAGGGCAACTTCGTGCTCAACAAGTTCTCAGTCGTCATATTCTTGAATAAGATTTTACGAGAAAATTGAGACGGCCTCGTTTTATGAATTAATCAGTATTTTAGAATTCATTTCTTTCTGCTCTCCTTCGAGAAAAGCCGTCTTCTTATCAGGGGCGACGTAGTGTACTGTAGAAAATCTTTTTCTAAATAAAGATAAACTTTTAACAAGTATTTAACCCATATAAGCAAATTTTATTTAAGTTTCTACATGAAAATTACAAAAAATTTTTTACATTAAACTAAAAATAAATAATGAAGCAATCATATGAAATCTCAAAAATTTTAATTAAAAATTCTTAAATGGGAAACAATATAAATGATACACGTTTCCTACTAGGCCATATTTTTGAGCACCTATAATAGAGCAACAGGTGACCCATACCTAAATGTACATTGAAAAAAAAATGAAGTACGTATAGTTTGTGAAAGATCTAATTTATATGTGGTTAATAATTAATAATTAAAAACTGTTACGTCTCATATAAAGCACTAAATATGCTAGACATAGACATATTTAATTGTGCGACAAAATTTTGTTTAGCTGAAAAAAGAAATTTCTTTTGGTTCAATTCAAAAGTATTTCTATTTTGTACATTAAATCCGAAAATAATAACAATATAAATTAATTTAGGAAAATTTTATTAATTACCTCTACTCATTCCATTTCGATATAAGAGCTCTTTTAGGCGATAAAAACTAATTACAAGTATAACATTTTAGCGCGTGAATCCGACCACCAATAATGAGGCAATATTTGAGTAAAAGCTATAGATAAGGAAAAATATTGCAATTCTGTACAAAAAGTTATCAGATGTATATACACGAGACACTGCTTTTTTTTCTTAAAGAAGGTTATTAATATTTGCACGAGAGCCATCAGAAATAAGATTATATTAATTAGGAAGGATGGATACTTTATAGAATACACGAATTCATCAAATAATTTTCCTTCGTCCGAATCGTTGGACGTAGAAATTCTTAGAAATTCTTCATTCAATCGCGGCTGTACTTTGGCCAGATTCACATTCAAATGCAATAAAACAACAGAACGCTCATTATGCGCCTGAAAAAGCATAAAATTTGACTGTACGCACTTGAAAAAATAATTTTTCTTGCATTGTTTGATCATTAGCTCGGGTTTTTTAATACATTCGATTTGATTTTTTTTTTAATTAAATTATATAACTGAGAAATTTTAAACTAATTTTATTTGTGACGGTAAATGAAATATACCGAAGTTCTTTAATTCATAATTGTATTCAAAAGTTGATGAAAATTGGTCAGCGAACTAGGCGACATAGGAATTACCGGGAAAAGAGACTTTTCAAATAAAAATGATTATGCTTTTTTTGGTCTCGTCCGTCCTTCAACTATGCGCGCAATTTCTCTGTTTCTCTTTTCTTATTTTTCTTTTCAGGCTTAGTTTCAGGAGTCATCGTATCGTTCAATATTGATTCAAAGATTTTTGCAATATGATTTTCGAGGTTGAATGCCGATGAAATTGTCACTTTTATAAATAAAGTGTATTCAATTTTAAAATCACACGTTATTATATAAGAAAATTCTGATATTATGAAATTCTAATTACAATTATATGATTATTTCGATTCAAAACGCGACTGATGTTTTCAGCGGGCTTTTCTATGAAAATTTGGAGAAATTTTCAAATAGTAAACAATCTTGGTGCAGACAATACCTCACGGTAAAATAATAGATCATTAGTTTTTAAGATAGCATATTGAATTATTTTAAATAAAACTTGGCTTTAATGTTTCGACCGATTGTTTACATCATCCCTTCTCTTGCTATGTTTCTCTAAACTAAAGATGCTTCTTGGTAGTTTATGTCGGTAGATGGCACAGGGGATGACGTCTAGTACCTTAGCTTTTTTAATTCACGTTTAGAACTAAATATATTTGAGCGGCAGAACCATCACTTTGTTTATGCGATTTGATAACAATTCAATTTTCGATGTTTTATTACCATAACGTAAATGTATACTCAGGTTGATATATTAAAAATTCCTCTCCTTTTTCGTTAAAATGCGTGTCACAAGCGATACTCATACGTTCGTTCACTTTTTCATTAACTTTATGGTAGCCTATCTACCATAAAAAAAAAGTACCAATATCTATAAAATGTCGCAATACCAAAAAGCAACCGAGATACACCCAAACGAATTTATAGAACTACGTCCCTCTCAACGTCCGTACAATACACAACGCTCTTTTCTCCTCTCCACACCTGTCGTTGGATGGGGCGCGGGGGGAGGGGGGGTGTATGACGATCTCGAGCTCCATTTTTCTGCAAACGCCGCGGATTCTTCTCGAGCATCAGTGGCACGTGTTGGTGCGCGCGCCCGCCCGGCGGGTTCGTTTATTTACTTCCCACGCGGCGCTCTTGGCCGCTGGGGCGCGCGACGCGGTCACCCAACGCCTCGCGCTCGCGTTGCCCGTCGTCTTACATGTAATACGTGCCGTAGCCCGCGCGTATTATCTGGTCGCGCGAGCGCTTTCCGTCAGCGTTTTTTTTTTGTTTTTTTTTTTTTTTTGCCTTGTTTTTGCGGCCCCGACGACGCTCGCGCGGCCGGTGCTGAAATTAGAAAAAAAAAAAAAAAAAAAAAAAAAAGAAACGATGAATGAAAGTCCTCGCGTTTCTGTGCGTTATGGAAGGAGGCGCGATGTAAACGGCGATTTGCGATGAAAATAACGCGGCAGGGATGGAAGGATATTTCGGAGCTGTTCGCGGCTTTTCTCGTATCTGGGTGTCTGGGCTGCTTTGCAATTTGTGAGGTTAGATTTATTTGTTTACAGCGAGAGGCCGTATATACATCAGTCTATACAGGCCGTTTACCGGATATGCGGATATCGGATACCAGGGAATCGGTCCAGACTCAGCGAGATAACACCGTTTAAATAAAAAAATGAGCCATGTTGTGGATACGTCACCCCTGTATTGGATATGTTACAATTTTTATACTTTTTTTAATATCTTCGATATTTCTTTTATATTTTTTGTCCCTCGAGGATGTCCGCAACGCCGAAAGACATAGGTCGGAAGAATAAATCTCGAGTAATTTTTCAGACGTCCGCTATTGTTTTATACATCGTTTTAAAAAGTTCATATTAACCTGGGCACGCAGAGGTAGAATTTTTATCAAACGTTTGGAAATTATTGACTGATTATGATATAATACATGTAGCTGCAAGCAAATGTCGACTAACCGTACAAGATTAGATATACATTTATTTATGAATATATATATACATATATATCTTCTATACATACATACATATATAGTTTCTAGTTTCATAGTGATATTCAGTGACAATGTACAAACTTTTGTATTTTGCGATGTAATGGCAAGTAAGGTCGCTCTCAATTTCTAGATTTGTCGATACTTTAATTATTAGACATTCTAAAATGTCGTTAAGATAGAATTAATAACATATTATTAAGAAGTATTGCGAATAAGGAATAACTATGTTTATTTAAAGTCATTTACGTCCGAATGTCTTTATTGGGACAAAAATTAAATACATTTTCTCTATTGTATATGTATGCATACACAATTGCTACACCCACATGCTCTTGAAATTTCAATTTAAAAACAAAATATCCGGTTATAATGCTCCTCTTCGAATTCGACGAGTTAGCAGAAAAAAAAATCCATTACACGAGAGATGAAGACCACAGAACGCGGCGGCTGAGATCGGCTTCGAGTCGCTAAATTTAATTATGCAAGGCAAAATTCGAGCTCGCGCCTCGCCTCCAGCACTCATGTACACGGACATTTACGAACATGTAGATAATAATAATGTAGTAATATATATATATATATATATATATATATATATATATATATATATGTATGTATATATATGGCATGTATGCGTGTATGGATGTATGCATGCATGTATGTAGGCATATATATGCATGCCTGTATAAACCTCTTGGTTTTAAAAATCGCTGGTCACACACATGTATTATAAGCACTCTCGGACCACCCCGAGATCTTTTTCCTTCGTTTATGATTTCTCTCCTTCCTTCCCGCGTTCTCTTTGTGCCTCCCTCCTCTTCCCCGCAGTGCGTGTGCGCGAGCGCAACAATACATCAAGGAGAGAGAGAGAGAGATAGAGAGAGAGCGATAAGGCCTTAGCGCTATATAATATACTATAATACGCACACTCGACTTTTGCGCGGGAACGCACTTGTCCGGGGGATCGGCGTAACTTTCTTGGTGCAGAGCTGTCGCCATCTGGCTCTCTTCTGGCCGGACGATCGAGACATCGTGTATACACCGAGGGAAATAGAAACGTTGTAACATTACCGCATTGGACGTACGATCGATTATTACCGACGTGCGATTCGGAAATTTTACATAATTAACTTGATCATTTTTTTATCGGATGGAAATATGAGTCACAAGCACCACTACTTTAGTAATTAAAAGATTTTCGTAGATTGCCACTGCAGGAGGCAAATTGTGTAATTACAATTCGTGTGGAAAAATCAAGAAAGTCGGGTATTTTGAAAATTTATAATGATTCGTATTTCGTACTTTTTCTTTTTATGAAAATTTCGAACTTAATTTACAAGTTTATGGGGGATGAATGCAAAACAGAAAATTATAATGAAGGTTTTAATACAGAATCAATTCGTAGAATGGAGACCCTAGGGAAGTCGGTACTCAGTAGCACGAAACGCGAGGGTTGTCTGATTTTTCAAGAGTTAGGTGAACAACGCTATATTTACATAAAGTTGAGTATTCATAAATTGTACTTTGTAGATGATTTTTTGTTGTTGCAAGAATTAATTCTTATTTCATTCACTGGCAGAACGACAGCAGGGATTTCTATATAATGAGATTTTCAAGCGCGTGTAAAAATTTCGAGTAGTATGTAAAAATACAGCATTTTACGTAGCGTTCCTATACAATAGGTTATGCAGGTGCAATAATTGCATTATAACTTGCTTACTCGCGTTTATTCAACTGGCACCTTTATGCAAAAAGTACCGGCGACAATTTATTAACGTTTTGCTCGCGAGAATCGGCTACTTTATCATCGGTCGCGACTCTACAAACGGCTGAGAAATTACGACGCAATCGACGGTGGACGCGCGACTTACCTTTGCTAAAGTAACTTTTTAGTTTAATAGAACGATATATTAACTGCGCGTGACTTCCAACTTTAAAGGAGACGTGTCGGGCCGATTTATCGCAGAAGATTTTTCAATGGCCGTGGCGCCTAACAACTTGCAAATTACACAAATTGTTCTTTACGTTGCCATAGCGTTGGCGAGCACACATGCACAGTGAGAGAGAGAGAGAGAGAGAGAGAGAGAGAGAGAGGCGCGTATAGATACAGGAGCCTTAAGATCGGCGGTCGGCGCGTCGGCGAGTTACGCGCGCCTCTTAGGCGCCGCGCACGATTCGCACGTTTATATACCACGTATATACGAACCGACGGCCACCCTCCCTTTTTTCTTTCTTTCTTTGGAACTTCATATAATATTATTATTATTATTATTATTACTACTACTACTACTACTATTATTATTATTATAGCTTCCGCAACTTTCATTTTGCCGCGTGGCTCATATTGCGCGAACGCGCGTCGCCTCGATTCGTTATGTTGCACGCACGCGCGCATTATTATACACGCTCGCTCGAAGTTCGACGCCGCGATTTCCAAACACGGTTCTACACATATACGCATACACGTACATACGTAGACCGGCGTGTCGGCGGATTAATTGTTTTTTTTCTCTCTCCCTTCCCGTCATCTTTACGATCCGACCTTGTCGGCGAGCTCTGCATTTTCGGCTGCGCGTAAAGATATGGATTTTGTTTCGAGGAATAATTAAATTAAGTCGCGACTCGCGAACCGGCGCCAGAGCCAGATTAGTATTATAATGTGTATTCTGGGATTGGTTATTTTTTCTGTTTTTCGTTTTTTTTTTCTTTTTTTGTAAGTGAGAAGTAAACAGAAATGGTATTTGAATTCTGCTTTTTTTTCGTAGGCAAACAATCGCAGAATCGTTAAATGATAATGGATGGGAATAAAAATTGTTCAAATCACTATTTTGCATTTTCTAATAGGGCGAAGTTTGGTTTTATCGACAAATATCATTTCGTATGATATAACATCAATTAAAACATGCCATTAGTGGAATTAAAATTAAGCTTTCGACGAAATCCCCAAGTAAACGTAATAATTGAAAAATTATCGGTGCGATGAATTGATAGCATCGTACAAGAGATGATACAAGTAGTACACTATTCCATATACCTACAGTAATGTATGAATTATAAAAATAGCTATCATAGGATGCCAGTTGCCATACGTAACTTATCATCAAATTGTAAACAATAATACTTTATACACGAATGTATTTTCACGCTTTTCTTTTGTTTCATACATTCAAACTTACGTATGTAAATATGAAATAATCGAAGATTATTGACATTTATATTAACTATGCCATATAATAATAATTGACCATACCCGCATTGTGACATGAAATGTAAGATTATACCTGTGCAGCCTGAAATGACCGTTCTTCAAAAAAAACAGCTAGCAGGAAAATATACAGCCAAGGCTTTCCCGGGTAAAAGGCACGAAAATTCAACATTCTCTCAGCTAGGATGGAAAATTTATGATTTTCGAGCTGGGCGGTGGATTGCGAAGGAGCGGAGCCTGACGAGTAAATAAATAATGCTTCCGTCATTATCATACCAAGACCATTATCTTCTCGATTCGAGTTTGTAAAAGATACGCGCTGCCTCACAGTAAGCGCACGGAATTTTTTCTCGAGATCATACGGCAGCGTCTTCCGATCTCGATAACGCGCCATCATCAAGCCGCGCTATTATATTGGCAGAAGAGCGGCCGCGCTGGCGCGCAACGGCTCGCTTCGACTTTTTTCCTCGCTTTTTCCATCGCAGCTTTATCGCGCTTCAACTCTTCAAACAACTCCTTTATATATATATATATATATATATATATATATATATATATATATATATATATATATATATATATAATAGTGGCTACGATGAAGTGAAGCGAATGGCATGGGTTAATACTTCCTGCATCGGCAGCCACTGTGACCGCGTATAGATATGTCACTGTCAGAAGAATCAGGCTATCGTTATCGTGTGATTGGTCCCGTGGAAAACGCTCGAATTTCTCATAAACTTCGGATTTTCGATCTTCTAGACACTGATCGGAATGAGCTGAGCTATGCTATTTCAAAAGCAGACTTCACGGTATATATATAAATAAGACCTGCAACTCTGCTAGGCAATGTCTGATCAGATTGATTGCTAAAGGCTTCCTCTCTTTGTCCCTCTCTATTTCTTTCTTTGTTCATTTCCGGTTTTACAAGATTTTGTAAGGAACCAATCCGCGATCAATCGCCGTTTATTCCGATCGCTTTTTTTTTTTAAAGAGAAAATCACTACTTCTGATTTTTCGGGATTTTGCGAATATACTCCGGGTCAATCGGAAATCCATAGAACTAGCCGAAATTACCTCGGAATACTTAGGTTTACTTCGTACTATGCTGCTCCAGTTGTAGACGTAAGTATTTAATAGGACTGACTATAGTTAAGAATATTTGGGCCATTATGTCGTAAAACCCGGATCCATACGTCCAAAGATGAGCCTGGTGATGAAGAATAGGATGCGCATTTGCTACAAGACACTATATGTAAAATTATTTGTACTTGTTTCATAAAATTTATTTCGTGCATCTACGTCATGCCAAATGTATTATACACATTCATAAGAGGCGAGTTATATTTAGTTCATTTTCGTCTCACTTGTGACGATATTATAGTGTGCCGAATGCTTGATGTCTTAGACAAATATATGCCGAAGAAATGAATACACGTATTTTTTGGCATCACGCTCGATAATTGAAGCCCCGCTTCAGTCACTTTGTACGTCAACCATAATGAATATTATTGGCATTTCTTCGAAAGTTATTATTTTTAACAATGTAACATGGGGGGAATAGCCAATGGATTTATAACACATGCAGGATACAGACTGTAAGGCATCGTATCGAGTTTTATCGCCAATTTATTCGATCCTGTTTCAGAATGTCACCTATGAGTATAACAGAAGCGTATCACAAGCAGCTTTCACAATCTGATCAGGAGTCTTCGGTACTTTCTCATATCGATAAACTGTAGTGATACGATGCACGGTCGAATTTATTTTAGCTTACATTTTTCACAATCTGTGATCTGTAACGAGGCGAGGTGAGATGCTATCATAGGTAAATCCTCCTCCCCCACTCACCTCCGCGTACTTAACAACCCTGACTAATATAATAACCGACGCACACTTATATAATCTTAATTTTCTATCATATTCGACGTAAAAATTCCAATGAAAATAAGAAGCGATTGAATCGACTCAATCTCGAGGGAAACGCGCTTTTATCTAAAAAAGATAGAGGTTCTATAAGCCAATTCTATGACGAATCGACTAGTCGCTATCTCTGCCGCGACATCGTACGAATTAATAAGTTCACGGGGGATTGCGCGCGTGGCGATTAATTTATTTCGAGAAAGCTGATCTTCATTCGAGTAATACTGATCGCGGGTACGTCTCCTACTGGAGGACTGGGTAGAGTTAATGGGCGTGTGATTTTCGTTTCGATGCCTTGCCATTTCTTTTTTCTTTCTTTCTTTTTTTTTTTTTTTTTTACGTTGTTGTTGTTGTCTCGGTTCGACGATCAACAAATAAAGCCGGTATCTAAGCGCGATTGCGCGAAATCCCAGCGCATTTATCGTTCGTTACGCTTCTAAGTTGACGATATCTCGATTTTTCTTACGTTGTGGGGGTTCGTCGACGCATACGTACACATATGCGCGCGCGCGCGAGACACACACTCACAGACACGGGAAACACACGCACGCACGCACGCACGCACGCACGCGGCACACATGGGCATACATATGAACTTGTCCGTGTCCCCTTATCTTTCATTCATATACGTGGCTGCTCGAGCGACCGAGGCAGCAGTCTGCGGGGACAGGGGGGTGACGCAATCGGCCTACAGCGCGAACGTCGCGCCGAGCTCTCTTACGTGTACTCTCTTTTCTCCTTTTGATTTTCGCCAAAGCAAAAAACAAACGTTAAAAAATAAATGACGAAGACGTCCGGTAAGGCAGGGGGAGGGGGGGGGGAGAAATAAAGAAGTTCGATTAACTTGTTTGCCCTCGCGGCGATCGACTTGCCAGATTAAATACCGGTTCCGGCGATTTGGGGAGCTGGGCGGGGAATTTCGCGACATCGTCGAATTGATACGGATAATTTTTGCCATCGATAAAATCATTCAACTTCGGTCGAAACTTTGGCGGATCGTTGGGGTCTTGTGTATTTTTTTTTATGTCATTACGTTGTATTATTTAAGAAATGCCGAAGACATAGACCCATCGATACAGACACACACACATACACACACACAGAGATTTGTTTTTCTGCTCTTTGTTTAAGCAATACATCAATCGATACGCTAGGTCTTATATGAGTTAGAATTAATTTACTATCATACAGATAGTGCGATTATAAATTTAATGGGCGCAATAAATTAATCTCAATTACTTTTTATGTATTTAATTGATTTTGGGAAGGATATATAATTTATATAAGAGATAACAGCTTTAATACGTGTTTAATTTACGACTGCCTGAGTAAAAATAATGATTTTTATTAGAATAAAACAAACGAGCCGGTGATTTATTAAAGACAAATAGGCGGATAAATTGAAATAATAGAAAAAGCGTCTATGAAGGCAAACGCATTACTTTAACGGCTTAATTAAATCGTTTGAAGTTTTATAAAATCTCGAAATTTCGCGGCTCCGCGACTCGCGTGTCCCGCGAGGTCGTGCGAAGTTATACATCTCTGCCGCTTTGATTTTAGCTATTTATCTTTTCCTCCTCTGAATTTCAGCAAAAAGCAGGCATATACGGGAAATCTGGTAGCAGTATAAGCAATACTCGTTTAACGGCGATAAATAAATCACGAGGAATTGGCGAATATTCGATTATCGAAGTTGGCAACTCTTTGCCTCTCTTACAGATTATAAAGGCGCTTGTATGATACGTTTAGAAATTCATTTATGCCACACACACACGGATATATATATATATGAAGTATTTGATTAACACCTTCCATAAATTATCATAATGTCGTGTGCCGATTCGTGTTATTAAATCTTTTATGTTACAGTATATTAAAACTTCCAGTTACTATAGATATATATTATAAATACAAACTATCGCCTGTAATTTACGGCCCTATTCATTGTCAATTTAGCAATTACGCCGATGATGTCGATGCGTGTCGATATAATTATTATTATGTAAACCTATTTATAAATAAACATCCCATTCGTCCCGTTATTAATTTGCGAAGGGCGTGTGTCGAGAAAGGGCGACAGTGGGGGGTGGATGGGTGGGGGAGAGTGACAGGTGCTCGGCAAATCATTAATTTCTAATCGTACTCTTTAGATTATGCCCCATGCTGGAAGATCGGACCTGCAACGCTCGACACGTGATCCGAGCTAATGGCGCGGGTTGCGTATATACGCCAACGTGCGGATGTTTGCGCACCACCCGCGTTAGTTGAACGGCGAACGTCAGTGCGAGCGCACGGAGCCCGCCCCCTCCCCCGCGCCGGCACTCACTCACGCGTCTGTGTATACGCATAGACGCGCGGTAGCGCGCCTGGCCCGGCGGCTTATCCATCGCGCGCTAAAGCCGGGATAAATTCCTCGTTAACGCCGAGGCGCCGCTACAGTGCCGTGTACCGAGGCGTCGATCGGTCGTTCGTCGCCTACGACGTCACGGCGCGTTCTCGCTAATTTTCGAAAGCGGGCCGGCGATCGATCGAAAATGCTAATTCCCTGGGAAACCTGCCCCCCTCCCCCCAGCCCCACCCTCGCTCGTCACCCACAGCGCCGAGCCACAGCGCGCTGGCACGAGGAGGAAAGAAAGGAGAAAAGGACGAGGGGCGGAGGAGGTGGGGCTTGGGGGGGGGGGTGTCGCGCCGTCGTCGAGCTTTTATCGCGGCGCGAGAGGCACAGATTTCCGCCACGGCGAATCACCGGGGTAGAGTAATCGTCGAGACTGCGCGTCGAACGCGGCCTAAGAGCGTCCGACGTAGGTGGTATACGGTGGGAGTGCACTATATGGGGATAAACGTTTTTACCCTGACCCATATATATATGTAGATAGATAGGTTGTTCTTTTTTTTAATCATCGTCGTGTCTCAGTTTTTCCTCGTCGAGATAGCGCGCCCAAGCGGCAGGCAGAAGAAGGTGGCTCTCGTTCTATGTTTCTTTTCCCGTATATACAATTCGCTCGGGCCCGGAGTTGTTTTCGCTTATCGCCGGGAGTGGGAAAGTCGGAAGTCACCTACATTGCGCGAGATAATTACGACAGGCAGATTGGCGCATGTTTTAAACGCACAATTAACAGATACCGCTGATTGATCGGTCTAATGTTTAGCCGCTCGCTCAATGAATACAGACACAGCGTCAACTGGCGCTTTACTTCGTCGGCAATCGTTCGTATTCATGAATACGTACCGACTTGTGGCAAAGGGATATCTCTCTCTCTCTCTCTCTCTCTCTCGTTTTGCATGGAAATTACACGCATAATGGGGCGGTATTCAAGAAATACGGGATTTAAAATCCGTGCAGTAAATAGCCATTGAATGATGATTAATAATTTATCGACATTATAGTATTAATGTCGTTCACCTAAAAGACAGATGTATGCAGCCAGGGGAATTTTTGCTGATTTTTCTGATAAGTTCATTACGCACTTTTCTGTTGCGACGAATTAAGAAACTTCGTGATAAGATTTTTCGTGCTCTGTAGATTATGTGTATTATAAAATATTATGCTTCTCGTAAACTATCGCTACTGCGTTTGGGAATTTTAAGACACGATGTAACTAATTATTTAGCAAATGAATTTACGTTTTGTGCGATATCTCTATTTGTATACTGTATATGTATATCTCCCCTTCCTCTCTCTGTCTCTCTCTCTCCTCTCTCCTCTCGTTCTCTCTCAATTTAGCTGCTATATACACACACACATGTGAATATAGTTTGTTATTTTTAAGTAAATTAATTATAAATAGAGAAACTTAAGGTTTTTCAACATTTTTCAGTAAAATGTTTATAGTTTCCTTAATTTGCGTACATTTTATAAAATACACAGTCGTTTAGCATCGAATAAAATAACTCAAGAGTTGTCCAATTTTTCCCTACATATTCAATACACATATTTATAGTGCTGCCTATGAATTGGTAATTGAGTAATTACTTTGATATCGGGAATACATTTGTACAGTGTCAATCTACTTTTCTGTCTTCTTCTAATGACATATAGTCAGTTCATTGAATAAAATCAACAAAATTTTTACTTGTCTATTTCACACCCGTTCGATTTCATTGATCACGTTATATTAGCGATTTGAACTGTAATCGAGTACAAATTGTAATGGGAACGCAGTCGAATGAAAAAAAATGTGATAATTGACTGATCTAGTATATGTTATTTATCCAGTCAACTGTTTTAAAGTGAAGATTGACGCGCTTGGAGGCATTCGGCCAAAGAAACCGCTTGGAAAAATATTATATCTTACAAAAGATAAAGTACATTTTATCGCAAAATACGATTGAAGAGTTAGAAGATGGGAAAAATTTCAGGTTGCAATAAGTTCTTCAAAGCGGTGTACGTAGGGAGGATAAGTGCTAGTCATTCCACAGCTGAATACCGTATTGAGTAGTTATAGAAAAATGGCAAAAGAAAAATGTTTTTCTTGTATTTTAGAATAGTTTTAGAAAATTCGACTTGGGAGATATGATCCATGATTAGCGCAGTAAAACTGTTAATAAGCGCAATATTTAAGAACTCTTAGCTCAAGGGGGGAAAACTGTGAAATGTATATTTATTAATTATTTCACTCGTATGTAGGAGAAGATAAGTTAGATTTTGGATTGATTAAAAACAAAAGTGGATCATGTTCTGAAGAAGGAGATATTCTGCAAATTGTTACCTATTGAAAATAGACAATTTTTTTTCTTTTTGTAAATTTCGCGCACGAATAATGTGATGCTGCTTTTTTCAGAATTCCCATTAATTAACAGACTATAGATCGGTTCTTTAACGCCTCACAAACAATCCTTGCCTTCCTTGCTACGGCTTTTGAATACTCGCGCACGAACACACCGCGTCGCGCATCGACTCAAAGCGAAATTATTTTCGTCAGCCTCGAAAATACGACCAACCCACCTCTCCTCTACAGTACCTTTTGGTTAATTCAATTTCTGTAATCGTAAACTGCGCACGCGCCATCGGTCGTACGATTCTCGTGCTTTCCCATTTCCAACGTCAAAAAAAATCGTGGGAATGTGTAAAAAAAACAACAACAAAATAATATAAACTCAAGCGTATCTCGGGGCTAACGTCTGCCTTTTCAGGACTTCGTGGGGAGACGGGGGGGAGAACAAAAAAATTATATAGTGTCGCGGTGCGCGATCCCAAGAGGAAGACGCCTGGGCGGGCAGGCACGCGAGCGCGCTCCTAGAGTTTAACGACGCAACGTTAAGAGACTCCTTACAGACCTCGATAATTAAGCCGCGCGCGCGCTTGCACAATTATAGTATATATATATATATATATATATATATATATATATATATACTCGCACGCACCGACATCTCGAAGCGCTCATCTCTCGCGGGCGCAACTCGTGCCAATCCGTCTGCCTCTCTCTCTCTCTCTCTCCCCCTGTATATGTATATATATAAGAGGGCCACGCGACTCGCATTTTCCATTATGCTAATCGTCCCGTCCGCGCGCGCGCGCGCGCCGCGATTTCCATTCGTGCGTGCGCGCGCGCGCGTATTATGAGTGCGCAAGATGAACGAGAGTCCGAACGCCCGACGGTGGTCAGGGTGGCGAACTCTGGGCATTAACCGGGCACGATTCAATAATCGTTAACATTCGCATAATTGGCTCTTAATGCCCCGCTAATAAGATGCCTAGCCCTCGCGCTCGGCCTGGCCGCCGCTCTATTCTATATATTCGTCCTCGCGCTATCGGCCTCGGGGGCCCCGTTATAGAAGACGAGCCGGGGCGCACGGGGCCGGCCGGGGCGGAGCATTTACGGGACGAGAAGCGCGCAAGGCCCAATTTCAATATTAACAAGGAGATGAGCGGCGCGGCGGGGGAGTGCAGGGGCTGGGGCAGATGAGTCGCGAGGTCGGCGCCGCGGATTTTCCTCGGGATTTTTAATGGTCGCGCGGGGCAGGATGAACAAAAAAAAAAAAAAAAAAAAAACAAAGAATCGGCGCGCCGCGGGCAGGTGAAGTTCGTATAACGTTACCGACGGCGCGGCGCGGCGGGCCGCTTGAGCAAGCACTGGGCTTTTCGTTAATTGGAGCCTCTCTCTCTCTCTCTCTCTCTCTCTCTCTCTCCCTCTCTTCAAGAGACGTTATATTTAAAGCCGCGCCGCGCGAAAGTCACGGCCGGCGCGCATATAGCGAAATAATTTCGCTTTTTAAATGCGCGCGCCCGCGGAAGGTGCGTGGGACGCCCCGTTGTCCGGTGCAGGGGGCGTTTAACTTCCTAATACATAAATTAAGCCTCGTTAGGAGGGGGATCTAAAAATACTTTTAGATAAATATTTACAAGCAAGGCTCGAGGGAATAATAATCGTTCGTTACATGACCTTTCGAGCGGTAATGTGCGTGTACTTTTTATGCAGTTAATTAATAAACATATTGCTTAACGATGTCTTTTAAATGTTCTGTTAGTGGGGGAGTTTGAATCAGGAACATTGATATTTTTAATAGCCCATGCCGTCATTATGTTTTTAATAGTATTTCGCATTTCGGTTTCTCCTGTTAATTATCGAGCCAACACATTTACAGATACATGTCAGGAATATGTTTTTCTTACATTTGAATGTTCTGATAATGACATAAACTAACATTGTAAGTTAAATATCCATGAAAATCCCACACATAATTGATTATAGAAAAAATAGTTTAACCGCAAATCAATTACGACGTATTTAAATGGTCGATTCGATGAATTATTTGTTATAAAAGCAAAACCAAGTTTAGTTCTCCTTTTTAATTAAGACAAATTGCTAGATTAAGTTTTTCGAATTTCAGAAAATGTACGTTTACAAATAAATAAATTATTAAATTAATATAATTGTAAATAACAACAATAAAACTTATATTTTTTAACCACCAAGAATATTTCAAAGAGAATGAAATAAAAAGTAATTTTAGTTGAATATTGAGAATGGAAATATTTTTGAATTTTATCGACTAAAATCGCTTTTAAGTGGGTATGCAAAACCTTGGGTTATATTAATTCAATTGAACTTATGTCGACTGCCCATATACAAATTAATAACTATTTTTTCATTGGTCTTACAGTCGAATCAAATCCATTTAAAAAATACGCAATAATATCAACACATATCCATATCAACATCAATACATCAATACACAAAAATAATAAAAATAAAAATAAAAATTAAATTAAAAACTATAATGACAGTCTGACTGTCATTATAATTTTTAATTTAATTTTAATTTTTATTTTTATTTTTATTTTTTATTATTTTTGTGTATGGATGTATTGATGTTGATGTTGATATTATTGCGTATTTTTTAGATTGATTTGATTGGACTGTAAGACCAATTAAAAAATATTTATTAACTAGGGTTATATTTTCGATGAGTGATTAAATGAACATGAAATAGATACTAAGACAAAATATGTAAAGGATGCAGTAACATTATGCTCCATCTTACTACGAAAGGAGGGTACTCGCGACAATCGAAATCGAAGGTGGAGGGTTTCTTTACGCTAATAGATAATAAGGTCGCCTGTATCGATCAGAGTGTTCAGTCAAGGATCCTAGTCTTGGGATTGGCGCGCTCTCGTTGGAAGAGTGATTACTCCAGTTATGGATAAATTCATTGCTCAGTTGGGAAAATCTTAGTAATCCAATAAAGGTGCCTTAATTGTTTGGAAAAACTTTACGATTTCTAATCGGTATTACGTATTCCGATGATACAAATTGATTTCTTGTTCAATACGTATTTCATAGAGAGGAATGTTTTGACAGTGTTCATTCTCATTTTAGAATTACGTTGAATCTGAGTATGTTTTGTATCAACGGCGAGCCCTAAATACGTGGTAGAAAATGTAAGATAGGAATTTTGTGGGCGGGATACAGTCCGTTCTTTTAAGATCTGGTTTCATGAGACAGTTTCGGCGAAAAAAGAATTTGTTATGGGAAGTTTCAAGCATTAACTTTCTATCTTACGAATAAAAAGGCATGACTAGAAATGAGGGCTAAGTTGTCTACGTTGAGAATGGCTGTGATAGTGGGAGAAACGGTAATGTCTATGCAAAATAGATTAAATAGAAAAGTGAAGTATTTGAAGCCTTGTGGAGTACCTGCAGATATGGATCTCGTGACGAGAATATCTGTACCATTTCATTCGCATCTTTTACCACATTCCCCCGTAGAGATCTATCTTTTCACAAGGATTGAACGATGCCTAAACTCTAGTCCAGAAAATTGAAACTAAGTGTTTGTAGAGAAGTCTTTCATGTCACATTCGACCGAAGGGTACTTTTCAACGTTTAAAAGCACTTGGCAGTATGGTATCTTTTATTAAGATGGCCATCGATGAAATCTGAAATATTGAGGGCAAGCGCTGTGTCTGTTGCAAACACGATGTTGACGGTCTAGCATATTGTGTCAGGATTCTATGAATTCGTGTAGGCGATTTATGGTTGCATGCTCTAGGAATGCATATCAGAGTAGCAATATTCCGGGCCTGGGGAGTATGGCTTGGATGTAGGACGGTATTAATTATGTTACAGAGGACTGCAAGATTTTTTATTTTTTATTTATGTGGGATATGTAAGATAAAATTGATTCGAATAATGGCTGACCAAGTGTATCCATGAAAATTGCTAAATGCTTCTGGGCTTGTGAGAGGCGGAGAGCTGGATTTGCAGGGATGCGACACAAATGTTTTTCTATCTATCGTGAAGAGTGTGGACTTGTAAGTCTACCAAGCAGTTTAGAAGGTGAAGGTGTCTAAAACGTAGAACTTTCACTATTTTCCAAATGCTCTGAGGTTGCGCTTATCCTTGTAAGATGATAATCGCTATTCATTAATGTTTGAATTCATTAAAGTTTGAATTTTTAATTGCAAGGAGTTAAGTATGATCGCATTCAATAAATCTCTGCTGCTATGAACTGCGGGCATAGTTTTTAGCCTTCATGAGATCCAGATTGCCAGTGAGAGGGGTTTTATTTCCTTTTTTTTGGCAAGGAAATAATTGTGTCGTATTGCGTTACATTATTCATATTACTGTCGAATGCAGCTGTCGCTCAACTTATTTCTGATCGGGCACTGTTAGTCAATTTTGAATATATATATATATATATATATATTATGTTAAGGAGTTCGGGATGAGAGGAGAAGGTTAAATAAAACAAAATGCAATCAGTTCGCGAAAATTACTTAACTTGCTTCGGCATAAAAACCTCTACGATTTTAGAGGAAAAGCCGGAGCAAGCTGAAACTTTATTAATTGAAAATGATAATAAACTACTTTATTAAAACAGAAAGATAATAAACTACGCTCGATAAATAATCTAATTAAATTTATAAATTGATTATAATATATGATATTAAAAGTTGACGCGATCAACCGTAACCTATAGACTTACAAGCTATAAATCTGTATACAGAAGATACTCGCACTGCTTAAGCACACACTACAAACCATCTCACCATACATTTACAGCCGGTGTGGCGCCGTTGTGTGTCGCGCACCAGATAATTTTCTGGTATTCAGGACGGGAGCAAACCTAAGTAAATCCTCGCACGTGCCGCAGTGCCCCAACGTCTCGGGAACGGGTACAGCCCTTGCCCCGCGTACGTAGTCAAGCAATCGTCAGGAGCTCGCTACGGAGCCTTCTCGACGTGCCGCGCTTAGGTTGCTCAGAGCGAGGGTTCACTCAACAAGACGGCTTCCTGAAGCGTCTTGTCCGCTGATTTACGGACACACCCGCGTAGCACTCACAGTACACTTATTACTTACACTAGACACTTTGTTTTTACATTAGATACACTTTTAATCACACTAGACACACATTTAGTCACACGAGACACACTTTTATTCACACTAGACACACTTTTAGTCACACGAGACACATCTTTATTCACACTAGACACACTTTTATTTTCACTAGACTCACGCACGCAAAGCTTACACGCACGAACGAGAGTAACAAAACTCGAAGATTTTAGCACGACGTTCTGCCTCGGACACACGAATGCAAACTGAAAAACCCATTCGACCATCCGCGCACGATTCTTCTCTCCCAGATCGCATACACTATAAGAAGTTTTCCGGCGCATAAATAAATACATAAATCAGCCCCACTCCTAGGGTTCTTGCTGAAACCCTGGAGTCCGGACTGTGCAGTGACATTTGGGTTTCCCTCTCATTAGAGCGTCTCCCCGGCCGTGTTCCGCCCCTCGCTGCACCGCTACCTCTACCTACGGTTCATACATATACACCTACCTACACACACACACACACATATAAGGATACAAGCACACATATAACGTATACAGAAACGTATACACATACCACTTTCACGCATAGTTTCCCGAACAGGCACGTATGGGAGAGTAGTTGAATGGGAACGTTTTATGTCTGTACTTTAGTAGGACCCAATGTGTGGACTCGACTAATAAGAGGTCTCTCCTGGGAAGGACCGGCAAGTTTTACAGGGCATAATTACAGGGAAATGTTTAGAGATCGATCCTTTTACGGTTGGGAAGATTATTGTTGTTTTAGATTCTTAGAGATAGAGATGTTCCAAATATCTGGTTATTCGCCAGGATTTCAATCAGAACAGGTGATCAAAGCACATGCGCAGGAGTTGGCGTTCGCTTTTATCAATGTAGCAGAATCCCCATGCTACATTGTGACATTCAGGTTGCCGATTATGATGGTTGGCATTGGATTGTTCAGAAGCGGAGGGATGCCAGAAAAGTTGGTGGGGCAGAGTAAAAAGCTATATGTGCAGCGGACGATTATTTAAGATAGGCTTCAGATCATATATTTCGCCGTTAGTGGAGCAGTTTTGACTTCGCTAGAAATGATAGAATTAAGTATAGCATTTCCATTAATTTCCTCTCTCAATAATAATCCCTCTACAAAACAAATCAGATGTTTATTCTACAAATAATTTCTTTTTCATAATTTATCATCTCTTCTGAAATAGAATACACAATTAAGTTATTTTACAATAAAAAGATATAAACTGTCAGAATTTTATCCGAATTTGTTAAGTAGTTGTTCAGATGTTTTTTTGCATAAAAACTAACGCTGTCTCCTTATTGTATGTAAATATCATGCACTGATTTCACTATATTGTTTATTCCCACTTTTTCTTCTTATTTAATGTATAAATAGTAAATTCGACGTCAAATAACATTCGATTCTAAAATAAAAAATTTTCATGCATCTTTCTTTTTTCGATCAAAGCAAGCTCGTAAAGCTTATATCTATACTATAGTTATTATATAGTTTATATAGAATTAGGAAATTTAGTAATGATCTTTTGAGATGTTGGTTATTTAATTGTCTTGATTTTTTTAATTATCTCATTTACATTTCTACTTTTAAAAGGTTCTTAAATTTTTTGTTCCTAACTATTATTTTTATTATAAATTTCAGATGTACCTGATGCAAATTTCCCATGTAAATTTATTGATGAATTCAATTACTATTGTAAATTTAATATTGGTATTAGAACTGTATCTTACATGATTAGGTGGCGCATATTTAGCTTATTTCAAACAAAAATGCAGATATAATTGTATGGTCTAGTACAGTTTTCTTCTGTTGTTTCTTTGTTATACATCAAATAAACTTAATCTTTTTATATAAATGAAGTAACTTATGTAATTTCTCTTTCTTACTGGATGATACTGAAACTCATCAATCCTCATTGGTAAAATTTGTAGATATGGAATGTAGAGTTTAACAAGACTGATTGGGCTTTGAATAGGTTATACTACTTGACAATATTACGGAGTTCCAGAAACATTGGCTTCAACATTTTACGAGTGACAGTATCATAACCTTTTACTAATGAAACTAATATTATACATTAGAGTGTAAAAAAATTAAAATACTTCATGAACTGTACAGTACCGTTATTGTGTCTTATACCCACGTTGTAAATGGCCACATGGAAGAATTTTAATTAATGCGTCTATAAGAAACTTAGTGAGCTGATTCTTAAGAAACAAGATCACGAGTATCGGCTAGTGAGGATCCGATCGAACAGTAAATATATCAAATTTCTCGTATTTGCTGAAAATCGATCCCTATAAATAACTCCTGTCTCATCTCGCGCAGAAAGAACCGACGAGGCCGGCCGGCTTTAGCGCCATCATCGGGCCCGAATCCGGTCCGTATCGAAATGATCGATCGCCCGGCAAAAGTTTATATATATATATATATATATATATATATATATATATATATATATATATAATAGCCAAAAGGCAAACGCTATCTCGTCGCGAACCGTAGTAGCGTGTCGAGCGCGTGATTCGTCGAACCCATCATCTCGCCTCCGATCGCACGGCCGAGCGATACCGCGATCTCGTTCATCGCGAAGTAGGTATATCACAATATATGTATATATATATATATATATATATATATATATATATATATATATATATATATACATACAGTACAGGCTTGACCCGAATCGCTACCAATATACTTTTTCTCTCCCACAGTATATATGGTAGCTTATAATATAGCTAGTAGCTGATCCCGGCGTTGCCGCGGCCGATTAATTTCGGCCCGACATTCCCCGTCGACGGCTCAATTCGTCGGGGTCGCCCGCGGAGACGGCGACGCGGTCGTGGGAGTGTATAGGATGGAAGGATGGTTTGGTGGGCGGCGCGGGGGGGGGGGAGAAGCAGGTACGAAAGAGACGAAATCGGAGACTTTCTTCTGCCGACGCGGGGCGAGCGTAGCACGGATTTTTGCCGCCTCGCCTCTGAGAAACAATGAGGGCCTCGGAGCGGGGACCCTTCTGCGGAACGCGTCCCCCTTTCCTTCCCTCCCCCTCTCCCATCGCCGCCGTGTCCCATCGATTGTTCGCGGAGAGTTCGGATGCTTTTGACGCGCGGCGTATTTTAGTGTCTGCCGCGGTTCGGGTACGGGCTTTTTCCTTTCGTTGAAACGAGTCGTGGTCCGGAGAAATTAGGACGGTTCCTTTGCTCTGGCATCGAGCGCGGGTTCAAGATCCTTGTTTTCAATTTATATATATATATATATATATATATATATATATATATATATATATCTACGTCATTTAAGGCGAAAAGCGTGAAGGATTCGGCAAAAAATATTAGAGGATGTACAGTGAAAATAAATAACTTGCTTTCATATATAAAAATGTTATAATAAATGGACTTTTTATGAAAATAAATTTTTGTAAAATAGTTTATCACTTCCTGCAAAAGTGGGCATTAAACTAGTATTGTAACTGTTGTCGAAGACTAAATTATTGATTTATCTATCAATAAGAAAAAATGGAAAAAAAAAAATTCCACACGATTTAGTAGATTAATAACAAATATATGAAATAGTTTTTGATATAGCGCGAAATTTGATATTTCTTCTTTATTGCTGAGGAAGATCGACGTATGTGGATCGAAGCCATACGTACAATATGGTTAACGCGCGCGCATACATTAATACTTCGGTTTTTTTATTTTTTTTATTTCTGTTCCGCGAAGCAGCTTTTACCGTTTCGGCGCGCACAACGCGAAATCGGCGAGCGTCGGCTCTCGGAATTTTCTATTCCTTGGGAGGGGTGAGAACGCCCCGGGGGAGCTGCTTTGCGACGCTCGAGGCAATTTATGGAAATGACGGAAGCGCGTGCCTGCAACGGGGTTTTTTTTTTTTTTTTTTTGTTTTGACGTTTCGAGAATTGATAAATAACGATCGAGAGGACTAACCTCGATTTGGAGAACTTGCGGACGCGGTTGAAATGAAAAAAATAGCACACGACTTCGTTCGCAAAAATCAAGACAAAATGGAAATCGAGTTCGGATTGTTCTTCGATCGCGACGACGAACCTGACGCACGGATTCTAATTTTTGGCCAAGAACAGTCGTTCGATCTTATTTGTTCTTTTTTTTTGAACCTTCACTACCGTAAATTTTTTTTATGTTCGAAACTGAAAAGGTCGCGAAAGGAAATTTTTTGTGGAACAGTAAATAATCGGATGAATGAAAAATCGCTCGAGCGACCGAAGAACCGAACTGAACGTGGATGTAATATCCGTTTTGAACAATGGACAGGAGAGTTAGACCAGTTCACTTGTTACCAATGAAAACAACTTTTAACACGATCAATATTTTGACGCTTTAATGCTGATAAATAAAAATTCAACACGAAATTTCCGTTACTTTTCCGTGGAACCGCCTTTCTGTCCACGTAGAAAAGAAATTGGAAACTTAGGTTGATAGGACATGAGGTTTCTAATCTTGAGCATTCCTCGCTTACAATAAATCAATTGCTTCTTGACTCGTGGAAAGTGCGCCTGTGTAATTAGTGAACAGAATGGGGGGGGGGGCACATGTATACGCGCGAAACGAGCAAATATAGATATTACGAAAGTTGAGAGAACAATGCAGCTCTGCGTGCGCACGAAAGTTCGAGCTTGTAAGTCTCGACGCGTTTTATTACTTATTGTTTATACTTAATCTTTTTTTTCTTCGTCTTCTTCAACGGGATTCATCTGGCATATAATTTATTTTTCTTAGTAGCTTATGGGAGATTCCCACACCTTTGAGCAATAGTCGAAAAATTTTAATTAAAAATTTTGTACAACCGATTATTATTATAGGATCTATTGTGTCGTGCATCATAGTCTATATAATATAAGCAATAATTGTTACTTATTCGTCGGGTTCGGGAAATTATTATTATTATCATATTGTTGTTGTTCTTGTCGTTGTTGTTATTATTATTATTATTATTATTATTATTATTATTATTATTATTATTATTATTATTATTATTATTATTGCCATTATGGATTGAAGTATTATAATGCGTATAGCAACGCGCTTCATCGAGCTGCATATTGTTTATCGAATGTTATTCCGCGTTCTGTTTTGATACGTCGCGCATTTCGAAATTTGTCAATAATAGCGCCAATCCATGAGGCCGTTGTTCCCTCAACACCGGCAACACCTTGCCAAAAATCACTGCTGTATTGAACGCCGAGGACGATGCCGGTGGCTCGGTGGGGGGGGGGGGCTTGGCTCACGCGCAACAGTACATAGTTCTATCGGCAGTCCTTTTGAATTTATTCTAAATATATAAGTGCGCCCGCGCGCAGGAGCAGCTCCTCGACTTCCAATGTGTGCTGGAATACACCCACGTGCGCGCGCGCTCGCACACACACACACACACACACACACACACAGAATAACACGGCGAGACGGTGCAGCGATCGGGAGCTGAGAGGGGTGGGGGAGAAGAGGCCATTCAATTTGCGCAACCGGAGCGTGCCCGCGATATCCGCCCTGGTCTCCCCCCTCCCCATACCCCGCCTCGTGCGCGCATGCACTATACCATTGAGATTTACGGGCGGCGCAAAGTAATTGGGCGGGGGAAGGGGAGGCTTCGAGCAGTGCATCGCCGACGATGGAGAGCGTTATAAGTGCGCACGCGCGCGCCACGGGTGTTTATGAGCGTGAAATTGGAAAGAAAGAAGCTGTATGTATATATATATATATAGCCGAGGGCTCGAACGATTGCGCCGAGGTGCGCGAGATCGAGGCGCCGATCGGATTTCCGTTCGGAGGTTTATAGTATGTTATATACTCGATCGGGAATTCGCTTTCTCACTTTTTTCTCTCCTCCTCCTCCTCCTCCTCCTGTCCCCACCTCTTACCTGACCCAGGCCGCGTTGGCCCGATCGGTGCCGAATTGATTATTTCTCCCGCGTCTCTCCACCCCCCTTCACCCTCCCCTCGTCATCCGCGAAAACGATACATACACCTGCGAGCGCGGCATGGCCGACGTCGATCGCGTGACTTCGAGTTCGATGGAAGGATTTTTTTTTCTTCAATCGAAATCGATTTGATTGATTTGCAATGAAAATGTCGAAGGTGTGTTTAAGTCGCGATTTATGGTTCTGGGGGTAGGGGTGGATGACAAGGGCGTGGCACCCTCTCAATTATCGACGAATCATCGGCGATATCTCGTTAAAAATTGTTATACGTATTGCAAAGTCAGCGTCTTATTTTCAATTAACGATTTATTACAATGCTGCCTTTGATAAGATTTGATAACGACGTTACAGCCATTGCAGATTTTTCTTAACGGGCTAGAGCAGCGATAGGTAAATGTCCGGATTTTCTTTTTCTGCAGCGTAATAAAAACATCTTTCGGAATTTTCTATAGAAGATGATCCTTATTATTACTGAACATCTATAAATTAATAATTGTTGTCGATATGATTTAGGAGGAAATAGCGGCTGCGCGTTTTTTTCTTTGTCAGTGTCTTTTTTTTGCCATCTATAAGCACACGGCCGCAAAAATAGATCTGGTAATTTTATAGCTTTAAAAAACCAAAGTTCTGTTGACTTTCTGGACGAATATCACGAGTCTTTTGTGATTTTATTATTGTTTGGCATACTGATTTTTAGGGAAACAATACACGTTTGGATGGAAAATATTCAAGTCGACGATTAAAATGGCCACAAAACTTTTTATCGATAAAAAAAAAATAAACATTTCCAAAACGCGTAAGATTTCGATGAAGATAGAAATTACGAATAGACAGTCAAATTTGTCAGATCGACCGGTGAGTTCGATAGCTCTAGTTAAGGTTTCATCCAGTAGGTATTTAGAGGTTCTGAGAAAAAAAATAGGCTTCTCCAGCTTGAAGTACTGAAAAATCATATTCTATTTTTATGTACCCTTCAGCCGATATACCTGTACCGTACAGTTGGTCTTTGAAATTGAGGTGACCCACCCTCCCTCCACTTGTTCAACCCCGAAGGCTTTCGAGTCTATTCGAACCCCCCTTGCGCCTTCGTTCAAGTATAATGCGATTATTGTGACCCGGCTCCCTGCCCTACTCAACGAACGGATTACATAACTGTTTGAGCCAATTTTTACACTATATCAGTGCGCGAAGAAGATGGTCGAGCAAAAAATACTGAAGATTTTTTTTTTTTTTTTTTAAACATTATCCCGTCAAAATCATAGCGATCTTCGAGCGCGATTAGTCTCTTAGCGGATCAAAAATCGTTCAAAATTTTACCGGATTGCACATCCTGTTCTGCTATCATTGTTTAAATTTTTGCATTCATTTCCCGTCTAATAAATCTGAATGTATGGCTCGAATGCTTAAAAAAGAAGCAATATTAAACTGGACTCTCAACAGCATTTTCACGTTTTCGGGTACTCATACCTACTTACCGTATTGTACAAACCATACAAATATCTGCGATTATTAGCAAAGATTATTATTACGTCGCGACGACTCCTCGCAATCGACGATTTATTCGTCGGAGACCGGCTGAAAAACGTTCTTCTCCATCATGCGTTGCCGCAAATCGGCATTACAAAAGGATCCCGAAGCGTCGGCCGTCTGACGCGAGTTCATCGCGACGACGTACGGCTCGGTTTGATAATTTTACGTATACGATACGTCACACCTGGCGGATCCTCGTCAGCTGCCAACGGGGCGCTTCACGCCTCAGTTCACGCATTGTGCGCCTGCCCGCGCGCGCGCGCGCGTGTATCTGTGTGTTTTCCTTACGATTAATCGACTATTTCGTCGGTTATTATGGCCTCTCGCTCTGGCTTCCGCGTAATTCGAAACTTGGCCAGAGACAGACGCAACAACCGCGCACTGTGCGCGGCTGTGAAGCGGCGATAAAAGAATCGTTCGGAAAGTAATCGCAACGGCAAGACGAATTTGTCGACAAGTTCCTCGCCCCTCCCGCCGACATTGTCCGGCCAGAACGGCTGCGAGGAGGACTTTTGGCTCGCCGGCCCAGTGCGAGCGTTTTGAGGAGCGAGAGGAGGTTGAGCGTGATAGTCGCCCCATCGCGACGCCGCACCTTGACACTCTTTATTTCGGACGAATTCTGCCCGGCCTTCGGAGGCCGCGCGCCCCGACCTCGCGGCCCGGCTCTATTACGGCGCGCCGGGTAGTACGGCCCAACCGCCACTGGATATCTTTGCTTGCTCGGCGATGATTCAGGGAGTTAGACAAATATGAACGATGAATTGGACGGCTTCTTTATTGGTTTTTATTTATTCAATTTGGATGTGTAAATTGCAGAAATTTCGTTAAAAAAACAAAAAAAAAAAAACAAACAAACAAAATTACAACCATTATTGGTATGACTAGAAAAAAATCAATCACTTTTATAATCAGAAAATGTAAAGTCAAATATGATTATTCATTCGGGTAAATTAAGTCAGTGCGTGAAAAAAATCCATTATATAAATTCGATATCACTTTCAATATATTTTTATTTAAAATCAAAATTCATTTTATATATTATGCATATGATTTTTGCCATGTTATAATGAGTTTTTAATGATGCATACAATGAGCTTTCCGCAAAATACAGTACTACAGTAAAATAAAAAACTAAGTGTAATATATTCTTTAATTAAATAAAGAATAAGTTTTATTATATTAACTTGTTTTACACATTATTCACCTGACTACTCTACATTTATTTTTCTTAGTTGCTTTCTTTTTTTATGCCTGTAAAATCCAGAGAAAAACATTTTATGAACCTATATAAATGCATCAAAAAGTTATGATCCGCTAAGTTTTTTAATTAAATTTCAATATATTTAATTTTATAATTAATATTTTGACGATTCTATCATATTATTAAGAGTACCTTAATAATCATCTCATTACTTTATTTATTTTACTTATTTAATACTTTATTAATTTAATTATGTTAATTTAATTGTCACTTTTAATGTATTTCCATTTCATAGGGTTTTATATAACTTCTTTCTACACTCTTCAATCTTCCTAAAAATTGAAAGCTTTATTTTAATAACATGCCCGAATATATTTTATGTTCATTTCTAAGTGTGCCAATAAACACATATTTCAAGAATACACTCGGATAAAATATCTCTTATTTTTCGTTTAAATGTAATTCAAAAACTTCATGTATCCTGACTTTATGATGCACTTATATACGTTAATAAAACGTTTTTCTGCGAATTTTACAGGCATAAAAAAGAAATCAGCTAAGAAAAATGAATTTAGATTAGTCAAGAGAATAATGTATAAAAAAACTTATATAATAAGCATTATTATTTATTTAATTAACAAATATGTGTGTGTGTGTGTGCGCGCGCGCGCGTATGTGTGTGTAGTAGTAGTAGTAGTAGTAGTAGTCCTCGTAAATCGCATCGTTGGCCACCGAGCGGAGAAATGCGCCGAGCTGACTCCTCGGCTGGAAGATCGAATTTCAGGCACGTATTTTATATATATATGTAGTTACACACTCGAGACGCGACCGATGCAGAATCATTATCGAGTCCTTGATTAAGAATCGTCATTGTAAAAGTTTTATACAGTCCCGTCGGGCCGCCCCTGGTTTTAATGCCGAAAGCGGTCGTTAAAAATCGGCGGCCCCACGCCGCTCGCGAGGCGTCGCCGGAATAAATCGGCATCCATAAAGTCGACGAATTCCTTCCCTCTCCCCTCTGCCTCGCCTTTTTTTTCGCGCTCGTCCCTCCGAGCGACGCGTATCGTTTGGTTCGCGATCGTCGAAATTTGCTCCGTTCCGAACGTATGGATATTAATGTTGCATAGATTTTACAGAAATTCAATTTGTACAATATGACGCGTAATATGAGGAATGCAACGAGGGACGAGAGTGCTCGCTTAAAAGTTTCCCAAAATATTGTGAAACTGTCAGATAAGAATAAGTATTTCAATGATAAATATCGCGAAATGTGATAGTCGTTGCTCTTTATTTTAAATAGCGTCAAATTTTTGTCTCTTAAAAGTCTTTTAATTTCTTCTCTTTCATTGCACCGCTAATATTAAAAAAAATATATAAAGCGTCATATTTCCATGTACATTACTGTACCATTTTGATGGTTTTTTGATTTCCTTTCCTTTATAATATATTAATAAATATTTTCATCGGTCTTACAGTCTTTATACGATAATCCGCTAGACTAATATAATGGCAGTCACTGTCCTTGTTTAGAACCACCCCTGTGGAACAGTTAGTTTAAGCAGTTTAATTAGTTTAGTCCCTGAAGATGAGCCGGAGCTGTTCGAAACATCAGACAACGTCAAAGTTAAATTTAGGTGATGGGGGTAATCAGTTTTTTGTTCACCAACATAGTATAATTTATCAATATTATTTTGACAATTTATTTTTAATTTTTAATTCAATTTTCTTCTTTTTTCTTATTATTTCTTATTGTTTTCTGGTATTATTAATTTTAGTAGTAATTTTCAATTCAGATTCTACGGGGGTGAACATAAACAGGACATTATATTAGTATAATAGATTATTGTATAAAGACTGTAGGTCGATAAAAATATTTATTAATTTAATTTACAACCATCGATATAAGTACAGCTCGTCATTAATATATTATATCATGCTTTAAAATAATACAACTGCTAGAATCATGAAAAGTTTTACTTTCCGAAAGTGTCCAATTTTATGTCCAGATGAAAATTGGAAATCGAATTCTTAGCCATATTTTTAACATTGGATATAAAAACAACGATTCTTTAATTATGAACTATTTGCTTGCAATACAAATTTTATTCTATTCAGTAAGAATTTTTCTGATAATGCGATTCGTCTCCATATAATAGTAACGGAAAATTTTCCTTCAGCCTGTCTACGCGAAACTCTGTATTATTAAAATTAATTTGATTAGTACATCCTGATAAAAGCATAACAATCGACACTTTTACCAATTCTAATTTTTTCCTCGTCCTTATAACAGTCATTCTCGCGCGGTGCTTGGGAAATTGTCGACCCGTCGTAAACAGTTAAACGTTTCAACGATCAAGTTAGCTCTTCGTCTTCCCGGCCTTCTAATATAATGTGCATCTGCATGTGAATCATTACTTAAGGTAAAATTAACGTTGTGCAAGATGCGAAGCCCCTTTAAAGAATGTCGAGAAATTTGCCAATTACGAGTTAAACTGCCACTTTCGCTTATAAAAGTAATACGACGCGCGTAAAGAAGAAGGGTAGGAGGCAATTGAATTCCATTTATATACCTGTACTTTATCCTTGTTGGTAAATTCTATTCCTGTAATATCGATTACCGAAAATTATTTCTGGTAAATTATGCTACGTACCATATGTTCTGCCGTAAATTATTACATTTATATTTAATCATTTATCCATTAATCTCACGATGTCGACACGTTTTTCCAATGTTCTATTGAAGATGATTTATTAAATTGCTATACAATAACAAAATACCCCTGTTTAACATTATTAATTTAACATGCGCCGATCGATACAAAGTGAGATTGTAAATAGTTTTCCGGCACTCGGGGCGCAAAATACGATTTTCTGCATCTGTCTAGAGAGAGCAAAATACCACTTTTTTCTCCTAGGAAGGAAAAGTGTTTATGATCGCTTCTCGACCAATCAGAAAGCAGAATTTTACTTTTCCTCCCTTGGGAGGAAAAGTGAATGGACGGAAACGTGTAGTTCGGTAGGATTTTCAGTTTTCCGTGCCTGCGTAACATCTGGCATTTACGATGTTTAGACTTACGAGTATATGCGCTAGTCGACCGGGGGCTTGACCTTTTTTTTTGCACTTTCAGTTCAAGTATTACAAATTATTTATATCTTTTTTTAAAATTAGTTTTAATTTTAAATTTAATTTATTATGCCATTAATTTTTTTCAATTTTAATTTGAGAGTTGATTATTAACAAAATTATATTTATTTTTAGAAAAGGGGGGGCTCCGCCCCCAACCCTGCCTGGGGTCTCACTCCCTGTACCCCAACCACCCCATCCTACATCTCATAAACATACTTTAACAATTTCCCAATAAAATGAAATCATTTGATGGAAATCATTTAATGTGCATTATTAAATTCAAGTAAATTGCAGAAGGGAAAACCGATAATATTATATTTTTTTCAAATACAACGGATTGAATTTTATGTTAGGTTAACATATTTTGGAGCTAGTATCATTTGGACCTTTCGATATTATATCTACTCTCTATCTAAGCATGACTAACGCATGGGGGGGGGGGTTGACATTGTTTAATTCTATGAGTTTGCCGTTAAATTTTTTGTGCATTTCTTTGGGAATGAAAAAGCGCCCTCTTATAGGAAAATAGTATGCAACACTATTTTGCTCCCTTGTATCACAATTTAGTATTATCGTATGCCTTCCTTTATGTTTATCATAGACTTCAATTTTCGGCTTAATAAAAACTTCGTACATTAACTTAAAGGGCTATCTTTAATTTAGTCTTGAAATTAGCATAGCAATCCTGTAGAGGGAATTTTACCCACGGCTAAGTAAGTTTAATTTCAGACATTTAGATTCAGTATTATTATACGCACGACACCTTTTTCCATTCAAATAATTGTGATTTTATTTTATTCTTACTTTTAACACCTATTTTTATGGGTATACTGAAGCAGATATTATTTAGGCTTCATTTCCAGATATGTTTTGTAAACGCGAGAAAATAATAACGAAAATAGTAATAATGAACAAATCCGCGTTATTTTTTTACGTTCCTTTTTCGAAATAAAAGCCATGCATAAGGATCGTTATTAGATGCTTGAAAGATTTGAAGAAAATAGCAATTGAAAATCACGTAAGCTATATATTTTTTATCGGACTAAAATCATAGTAAAATTCGGATAAAAATAACGTAAACAAATACAGAGAATAATGAAAAACACGTATTCTACAATTTTTTGTCTCCACAATCTTAGCCTTTCAGCATCGATAAATATTCGTCGGATATATGAATAAATAAAATATTTTCTATTCTTTTCCGAAATAACGTAAACAAATTCTTAAAGCAATCGATTAAAAATATTAAAAAAACATATTTTGGCAATCCGATGGAAGAAAGAAAAGATTTTTTAATGTTTATTACCAATTTATAATCGGATAATAATAAAAAATCTACCACCGATTGACCGGAAAATGTGGGACGAGTGAAATTTGAGAGCGAGTGAGTCAAGTAGTCTTCCGTGCTCAAATTTTATATACTTCATCTGGAAGTATAAGAGCGATTTAGTCCAGAAAAAAAAAATGGAACCGCATCAAAAAAGTTTTTACTATAAAAATTATTATATACGTATATATTGTGTATTAAACTGACTCATTGCACTCTCTTCGTCCTGTTCGGATACGATGAACCCCCTCCTCCCCCCCTCTCCGCCACTATTGAAAAACAGTTCCACGACGAAAATTGTACATTCATAAAAGTAAATGATGACTTTTTGAAAATTATCTATATGTATTTCGTTAAATAAAAATTTGGCTTTTATTAACCGGCTGATATACGAGGGTAATAAATCAACTCGAGTATATACACAAGGCTTTAGAGGCACGACACTCAACAACTCATTAAATTCTTAGATGACTTTAAGTAAGATACCGACAAGTAACAATCATCGGCGGCGGCGGCGGCGGCGGCGGCCGTAACTATTGACTCGGGTTAAGAAGAAAAAGGCCATTTACAACAATTGCACATGTGCATCGAATGGGTATACGTATAATGCAGCGTGTATATATATATATATATATATATATATATATTATATATTATAAGACTACATACGGCAAGATATATTGGATACAATATACTAACGAAGCATTTCGTAAGTCTATTTATAATCCTGCGATTCTGTTAGAGCCTTTACATCCCTATGTGGCTGTACCGCGCAGCCCGCTACCTCGTATTCCAGAAAAGCATATGGTCGCGTTAAAATACGATCCATGCCCGCGCCGAAAACTACAGCGCTGTATGTGCGCATGCTCATTCTTGAAGATAAGTATAAAAAAAGAGAAAAAAAAAAAAAACAGGGAACGGTGGTTGCGCAACGATGGCTGGATTCGCGATCGGGCATATTCGTTATCGTGCTGTTTTTCACTCCAGCATATATATATATATGTATATATTTGTAATCGGTTTTGCAAAACAAATAAAAAATTAAAAATAAAAAACCAATTAAATCAAAACTAACATTTATCTGCAGCTTTAGAGATTTAATTTTTATATTTTACATTTACACATTCCGACGATTATCTACCAAAGTCTCGACATCCCCGTGTTAACGAACAGAAGACGCTGCGCCACCCACGTAGCGCGATTTATATATATATATATATACGTATATAACGTAATTGCAGATCGCACGCGCCTCGATACTACGAGAATCACTTACACATGCGTATATGACCAGAGCCGATACATTTCGGCTCGCGCGGTTCGTTAAGGGCTTCATTATTAAATGGCTGGAACGGTCCGGTGTCGTATGTGCACGCGGGCGGCGCGCGGCGCACAGTATAATAATAGCTGGGCAGCAGAAGTGCCATCGCTAGACGGTGAAGGCAGTTTTCCAAAGTAGTAGTAGCAGCAGTAGCAGTAGTAGTCGCGGTCTTGCTCGATAACCACGTTGGCCATATGATCGGCTCTTATACAGTATGTAATATATAATATAATATAATGTGCGTGTGCGTGTGTGTGTGTGTGTGTGTGCGCGCGCGTGCGCGTGTGCGTGTATGTAAGTAATCGGCAATCAGCGTACAAAAGTATGTATAAATGGCGATATTGTATAGTATCCGCTGTATAACGGCGATGCGAAGCGAGATGCAATATACGCCGCTCCATATCCTCGATATCGTCGAGCTCATGTAAATTAATATCCACCGTCGCCGCCGATCGCTGCGTTTTGTCTCGGGGACGTTATTATTGCGTCGATGGTTCATTGAGGAATCTCCTCCCCCCCATCCCCTCTCCTCAACATCCCGCGCCCGACGGGAGCTCCGTTTCGCGTCTCGTTTATTCGCAGTTCACGGATACGCCCGAGGAAGCGACGTGTAGTATAAATAATGTCGGCACGAAGTTTCCCCGCTGCGAGCACGTATTGGATGGATTATTGGCTGATTGGGACCCGAAAATTGTCCGAAATCGCGTCTCGCCAAGGGGCCGGAGAAAAGCGCCAGTAGCGAAGCATCGAGGAAGTGATTTTTCATTTATTTGCGACTGAAAAATTATTCGCGCTTTCGTCGATGCTATCGGCGATAAGGGCCACGGACAAGTTTCAAATCGCGCCCGCGGTCTGTCGCAGCGGCGAATCGTTCCCGATAATACAGACGCAACTTTGAACATCCGATTTCTGAATCGGATTTAAGTTGATCAGGTCACCAGCGAGTAGCAACAGTCCGAGCAAAATAATCTCCCATGGATGCGCTCAATATTGGCAGTATTGCCATTTGAACTTTACAAAATGCAATTTTAGATCGCCTATTTCTGGAGGAAGTGTATATGATGTGAAAATTGAGTAACCGAGCCATGAAAGAAATGCAATGGGAACGAGAGCGATTGAGAGAAAGAGACAGAGAGAAATAACAATTTACTCTTTCTCTCAGTCTCTTAAAATTACATTTAGCTCAAGAAATTGATAAACGAAGCAACGAAACGCCATTTTAACGCATATTAAAGTCCTTAACGAAGGTCTGTCTGTTCAAATGTCTTGTCTCAACCTCTGGCGATTGTCGTTATCCATATATCGTTATTATTGTTATTATTATATTATTAATTATTACGAACGATTAAATAATGATTTATTAATGTCATTATTTTCCATTAAGCCTAATATATAGGATTGATTACGGATGTATCGAGTTATGTATCATTTCCTATGCAACTCGTCGTATTCGCTTTCAATACCAGAAGGTTCTCAAGTATTTTATCCCACGATTAAATAAATTTGTGGCGCGCATTCTCTCAACAGATGTTTGCGGAAATCTTCGTTTCCCTAAACATCAATAAAGCAAGTAGTGCGCAGCCGGCATCACGACAAACCTTTTATTACCTACCGTAATAAAGTCTGTCGCTGTGCGCGCGCGCGCTGATCCGACTTTCTTGAGAGAGTGCACGACAGCCATAAATGACCCTTGAGCCCAGGTGCAGTTATTTAGGAACATGCGAAAGAACTGAGAGACGGAACGACACTCTTGTGCGAACTCGCGTCCCGTCAAGATCGCCCGCGTTCAGACGATCTGGTGTCCGCGTCCCACCGAGTCCGCGTATACTTATTAACAATTATTCTTGTAAGCAATCGTAGTCTACCGATACCTGCGCGCACGCTCTGTATCTTGTATATCATATTTTAAATCGTTAATAAATAGTGTTAGCAAATATATGTTTCGTTCTTTTGATGTATACGTGAACACCTTATCATCCTCCCACTACTTTCCCTGCGCTCACGGACTTCAAATTCAAATCAATCAGTCTCTCGCTGGCGCCACTGCAAACTAACCGCAGAATTCTGATCTGATTGCTAGTTCTCCCTCAAACATTATAATCGGACTTTCAAGTTCTGCAAGAAAAAAGTCCAGCCCTTTCCATCAATGTTCACCTGCTGCGTGCCATTGCAATTTTAATTTAAATATATATAAGTACGTAAAAAAAAAATATTACAGTTGTACATGTCACCGGCAATCTCGCCCGATATTTCTAATGGCTCTATGCGTTACATATCCGATATAGCGCGGCAGCCAAGCTCCGCAAAATTAACCCAGCCGTTTTCTTATTCTATGTCTCTCTCTCTCTCTCTCTCTCTCCCTCTCATTTTTTTACCCTCCTCATCATTTTATTGCAGGCCCGCCGATTACACGAGAGGCATCTTCCAGAGCATTGGCTTCAAGGAGTTCCACGACTATCTGATCCTGCCCAAGGAGCAGCGAGAGAGCGAGCGGGTACGTATATATATATATATATATATATATATATATATATATATATCTACATATTTGGATCGGATCGATAAATCGTGCGGGGATGTTATATGCATTTACACACACACACGCGCGCGCGCGCGCGCACACACAGACATACACTCGCGGATCGGCGTCGCCGTAGCCCGTGCGCGCGCGCGCGCGGCCGCGCGTCGATTAGCATCGTTGACGTGGCGGCGGCCTGCGCGCGCGAGCGAGCGCGTTTGCATCGGGAAATTTCTGCCACGGAGATTTTCCGATCGAGTGCTCGGCGGGCTAACAGGCTTTTTTCCCTCTTCTTCCCCACCTCCTCCCCACGAGACACGGCGATCCTTCACTCTTGACATATATTTTTTTCCCTCCCTCCTTCGAGGAGGATCGCTCACTTTCGTCTGTGAACGACGCGTCGGGTAAAAAAATCTCTTGACTGCGACGTTGCGCGTATGATGGGTAAATTATTTTGTTTGTCGTTTTTTTTTTTTTTTTTTTTTTTTGTATTTATGATTTGAACAATAAGGAATTTCAGGAGGCGAACGACAGTGAGCATAACGAATTCGGAGTGGAATTTTTTTTAAATGGTATTTTTAAAAATATTA